>PNEQ01134165.1:0-96216 GCA_003012365.1 Medauroidea extradentata
TTGGTTTCGATGCGTCATGTGCACACCTGCAGCTCTGCTACATCGTCTGTGGTTGGATGATTTTACTCTCACTGGCCTTGGCAAATTATAGACGTACAGACTCACAATAATCTTATTCTGATTGGTGCAGTCAAATGAGAAACGTGTCTGAACAAAGACACGCTGCCAATAACCTTGAAACAGAACTGCCGATGTGCACACGTGAGTCACTGAAACAAAGTGGGGCAAAAATCTTTTCGCGACAAAATCGTGGCCCTATTAATGTAATTTGTAAAAGTTGGACTGAGTCAGGTATAGTCGTATAAATTACAAGTGCAGAGCGCCAGAGAACTCACATCACACTCTTTGAACTGATTGTAACCTGTGTTGATCACGTCGACAAGGAAACATAGCAAATAGACTAAATACCAATAGTAATACAGACACGAAATGACGTGGCGGCTCGTTTGGTATTGGCGAACTTCGCCGCTTATTGGCTGCCCGAAACTGTTGATGCCAGCCTCGTGTATGTTTGGTTCCTGCATGTTACTGCAAGTTTCCTATTGCCCTGGCTGCCGATTATTAGGGCCCGGTAGTTTTCGCGAAAAGATTTTTGCAGCATTTTGTTTTAGTGCCTTACGTGCACACCTGCATCTCTGCTCTGTGGTCAGTGATTGGATGGCGTAACACCCAGCATGTTGAGATTAAACCCTCAAATCACAGACGTGATGTGTGGCAGTTATCCGTGTACTGATTGGCACAGTCAAATGAATAACAACTCTGTACAAAAACACTCTGTCAATAGCCATGAAGTTAAGCTGCAGGTGTGCACGTAAGACACTGAAACAAAGTGGGGCAAAAATCTTTTCGCGAAAACTACCGGGCCCTACCGATTATTAGAGCAGTTGCCTCACGCTGACTGGCTGAAGGCGTATCCGCCATGTTGCTGGCCAGGGAAGCCATTTTGTTGGCGTGTGTGACTGAGTTCGCCGTCCTACCGGCTATTTCACTTCTGCACTCCTACATATTCTGTGACATAGCTAACTGCAGCAGGTTATTTTGCTTAAGGCTCGGTTTCAGTCACCATATTGAATTTTATTATTTTTAACTTTTTTTGGAATTCTGCGAAGAAAATTGTTAAATATGTGATTATACCTGAAATTCTATTTGCATTTCGCTACAGTACAGACCTGCGATTTAGCTGCTAACTTATAATTACGCCGCAATTTGTCGGGTAAATTATGAATATAAAGAAATTTGCCACACAAATTGCGGCGTAATTAAAAGTTAACAGCTAAATCGCAAGGTCTGTACTGTAGTGAAATTTAAATAGAATTTGAGGTATAATCGTATATTTCACATTTTTATTCTCATAATTCCAAAAAAGCGAAAAATAATAAAATTCAATATGGCGACTGAAACCGAGCCTTAAATCGCCTGAAGTAGGATTTTTTTGTGGCGCGTGCGGCTAGTATTTAGGGACGGAAGCGGCAGTTTAACGTCTGGATGATGAGTTGTACAGCTTCTGATCCGTGTGGCTGTGTCGGTAGTTATTCGTTAGCCACGCAGCCTTGCGTGTCATGATTATAGGTCATTCAAGACTTCCGCTTGTCGCCTGGAGAAACTGCGTTGCAATAGTTTTTACTCGCATATCAAGAGTCGTCCTCAAGTGATGCTTTTTTTACCTGTGGAAAAAAAAAAGACATACGCGACTATTTGTTCGTGCTCCCCTTCCCCCCCAATTATTTTTTAAAATGTTTTTACTGCAATGTCGACGTCATATATTAACTTCATAAGTCAATTCCACCGTATTTTCTTCAAATGAAGAGCAAATATTCAAAACAAAGACGTCCACAAAAATGGGTTAAATAAATCATCTATACAATGTTCTTGATTTGCACGTGGATATGTAGTCAAATGTAATTTAACCTGTCCCATTTAAAACACAGGCGAAAATTTGTGTTTTCATTCAAAACCAAATATCGCCACCCCACTGTAATTTTTCATTAAACACGTGAGCACTACAGCTGCTGTCTATTGGATGACAACTTGTGTAATATTTGTTAAGAATAATTTGACAGTTAAAGTGACGTACGATAATAAACCTGCCGTATAAAATTTTCATTTGTTTCCCAGGATATAGTTTTCATTTCACACGTTCTCATGTAAAATTGGTTAACGTGGGTACGTCTGGTTTGAATGTTCGCTCCTCGACTAGTGTCTCGCACTCTGATTATATAATGCAAAAAGTTACGCACCAGCAAAACTGAGAAGTTATACGAAACAATCTACGCCGTCTCCAGAAACAAACAAATAATATGCGTGCCATGCTGATGGTGCGCGTTTCAAGGTCACTCTTATGTCTCCGTCATTTCTGAGCCTTTAACGCGCAGGCAGGCGGCGCACTTAATTAACAACCAACTTTTGTAGCTCCAATTTTATGAAATAAAGATAATTCCAACGATCTCTCTTAAATAAGCACATGTTCAATTCAAACACTTAATTTTTATAATTTTGTCACATATTTTGACAGTAACGTTAATTTTAAGTATAGTATAGGGGTACTTGTGTTGTAATAACATAAGTGAATTGTTCAATGTAGCCTAATACAGAAAGAACATGTAATAAAACATCATATTTCATATTTCATTTGTAAACGCTTTAATTTTTCGCATGTACTTTGTAAATAATACAAAAAATGTAATATAAACATTGCATACTTGCCAACATAATTTCAGTTCCCTAGCTAAAAAAAACTACAATTCTTGTAACTATAATGCCAACATACACATAAAAACACCACCAAAACTCTTTACACCTTGGTAGCTAATACAGCTGATACAGCACAGCTGGGCGTTTAACAAAAGAATAAGCTAACATGGTGTTAGCTAACCGCCTGTTAGTTGGAAGTTGATACAACCGGCCCTCCGAAGGAGGAGGGAAATTTCAGTAATCTTTGTTTTCTCTACTCCTCCAGATACGAAGACCTGGTCGTGATATTTCTCCGTTTTTAGCGTAGGTAAAAGAAACATGCAGACAGAGCATTACAAGTCTTTCGGGATAAAGTGAGCACTAAATATTTAACCTTTGAAAAATATCATTAACCGTTACTGCATATAATTCAACATTAACAATCCTTTACTGTTTGTATGGTTGGCAGCAAAATTATGCAATATAGGTCAGTGCATTTTCATATTTAAATACACCAATACTGAAACAAAGTAGACTCGAATCGACATAACTGTATTTTATACAATAAAATTAATTGTACCTATCGACTGCTCAATTTATATTACACTCGCAAACATCAAGTGCCGTGTCCAGAGAGGTTAGACGTTTTCCGTCATTAGCTGATACACGCGGAAAAATACTAATAGGCTGGAAATAGAACTTAGCAGGGCTTTTTTTTTTAGCGCTCACTTTATTCCGAACCACGTATAGTATATTTTCGTACATTGACACGATGGGTGCGTGGGAAATTGTTTCGTAAAAACACACTGCGTACATTTCAAATGCTTGGTAGGTGGCGCCCTTAAGGATGCCGCCTACCCGCGCGTGAAAGGCTCAAAAGCGACTGAGCAATAAGGTCGACCTTGAAACGTGCTTCAAATGCCGCGTCGCCTCAACGAGCCAAGCGCTGAACTAGCGTGCAAGGTTCCCCCTCCGAAAGGTTTTTACTATGGGACATTAATCGATGACCATATATTATTTTATTGGTGGAAAGTCTGCAACTAAGTTCAGTGCAGGTCGCAATATGAGTTTCACATACAACCGGTTAGTACATTTTGAAGTACGGTAGTCTGAAAATGCCGTTTTTAGCCATGTTGGAGGTCTTAGAAACAGTTTTTTAAATGAGCGTGGCGTCTTAACAACGAGGTTCAGACCTTGTCTGAAGTTTGTTTTCTTTTCGTACGTTGGCACAATGGGCGCAAGTGGAATACTTTCGTACGGAAAACCTGTTTACGAACACATTGCAACGCAATTGAAGCGTGAGGTAGGCGGCCGCCTTAAGATGATGTAGAATTAACCTTACGCACGTCAGCGGTATGTTCACGGTCTTTTTGAGTTGGCTCAGTGTGATGTCCAGACATGGCCGCCTACCGGATACAAGACGGCGCCGTGCGCGGGAACACGACAGTGGCGGTGCCTTTGATGCCGGCGAGCTGGGTGCGCGGTCGCCCGTTGGCTGCGCTTTGCCTCATCGTGTCATGTCTGCCTACCAAGCATCTCCTCCGGCAGTCGAGTCGGCCTTCGCCCGGTAACGACGTCGTTGTTCCGTCACGTTGTTGGCGGGGTACATTCGCGACACGTCCTGTGAGCTTCACCAACCTTGTGTCGTGTGCACGAGTGAGGGAAGTGGCGTGACTATTCTCTGTACGAGTAAACCGACTATATACCACCCTAGACAGGCTGCGTTTGTGTGTGTGGGATGAGCGGTAAGGCTGGCGATGACCGACGTATGTAATGTATTATCGCCTCTCCGCGCAAGTCCCTCACATGGCGTGCACCTTTCTCCTATGGGACCACATTATTTCATTTGTTGTCAGCACACTATAGCTTGTTTCTATAGTTGTGTTTTTTTTTTTAATCCGGTTGTTAGTTTTTCAGGTAAGACAGCCTGGAAAACCCATTTTTGGCCGTTTTGAGGGGTCTGAAAAATAATGTTTCTAACAAACTTGCCGAATTTTTAAAACTATAGCGACATAGTTTGAAGTATATGTATATGTATATGGCCCATACGACGTCGTCCTTAGCACCATACCTCACTCACACAAACACATGTGCCACGAGTCTTACGCGTATCCTAGAATAACGGGCATGAAATAATACGAAGGCCTGAAGTAAATAACATCATGGAGTGTGATCGGGTGAGCATAGTCCAGTGGAATCTAGACTGACATCAAATTATAGCACGAAATTTACTCGTCTTAATGTAGCGTATCGTATTTCACCGAAACAACATGTTTCGTCGCAAACGATATTCAGAATTGAATAGTTAGAGACACTGGAAAATCGCGAACATGTATTTAACATAGTCTCCAATAAATGTAGCATATCAATCGTGACACGGGTGAACAGTTTTCTGGCAAATCACACACGCTGTGTGTTCAGTCTGTACATACTCTGGTTATTTTATGGTTTTCTTTTATTTGTTTAGTTTTCTTTGACAGTCATTCAATTTTGCAATGGAGTACGTCCAAGAAACTGAATATAGTCATGAACTCCCATTGCACAGTTCTTTAAAAGATCATATCAGTCTGTACAGTTGTAACTGTGTCTGTTGAAGAGGAACACAGTGCTTCATATAAACTATAGCTAGTGGCACGATTATTTCGCGTATTCATCTGGTAGCAGCTTAGACTTCTCAGTCCTATACACGAACTGGGCTTTGTCGAGTATTCATTGGCTTCTAAACGTTCATGCGGATACCAAGTGATCTTACCACGAGTTATTTCCATATTTATTACTGGTTTACAGTCGTCAAATGTGTATCAAAACAACTGTTGCCCGATCACAGTGAGGACAGAGAAGTATACCTTGTTGGCGTTCAACCTGACCTAGATTAAATACGCGAAACAATCGTGCCTCTAACTATAGCCAATATAGGTGCAAAACCTTCAGTATATACATAGTATGTTGGAGCCTAGCAAACAATCAACTGTTTCCCGCGATTTAACAGTGTCTATGAATAGTGTTAAGTCAGAAAGAGACCGTCCCACAGCTGATAAAGTAGAAAATATGATATTTTAACTGTCACGAGTCTTAGGAATCTACCGGCAAATTACAGACGTGTATTGTTGCAGGAACATTATTGTAATTGGTTCAGTCAAATGATATACGGCTCTTCACGTATACATGCTGCCAATAACCATGAAGCTGAATTGCAGATGTGTACGCAAGGAACTGAAAGAAAGTGGGGCAAAATTCTTTTCGCGAAAAACAAGGGTCTCTAATGACGGCACATCGCGAAAAAGTTCTGTACCAACATACCCTTGAAAACACTGTAGTTTCTCGCAACATGTATTTGGGTAACAGATTCACGTCCAAGGACAAAACAGGGAGCTGTTCACTGGATTTCAACACACGTTCAGCTTACGAGATTACCGACTTTCACTTGTACGCGGAGCTTTTGCCCCATTTGACTTAGCAAATAAGAATACGTAAATTGTAATATTTTATGTATGTTAGTGGTCTACAGACAGCTTCTTTATGTCATAAATTTGTTACCGAATAATATATGTTGCAGGAAACTACAGTCATCATTATAGATAATTAGAGACACTGGAAAATCGCGAAAATATTTAACATAGTCTCCAATAAACTGTAGTATCTCAATCGCGACACGTGTGAACAGTTTTATGGCAAATCACATACGTTCTGTGTTACAACTGTTCAGTTCTAATTGGGTCTGTTGAAGAAGGACACGATACTTCATATAAACGATAGCCAATATAGGAACAAAACCTTCAGTGTTATACATAGTATGTTGGAGCCTAGCAAACAATCAACCGCGATTTACCAGTGTCTCTATAGATAATGTTTGCTTATCTACTAAAGTGTTAAGGTATAATAATTTAGGAGCTTGTTTTTTGTCTGTTCTTTATGTTTGTGGTTTGGATGCGTTCTGCATAACACCATTCAAGTATAGAACGAGCGCTAGAGAGTGAATTTTTTTTATCATCAACTCGCAGTACCTCGTTTTTTTTGCATTGCATTGTGCGTGCCGCGCAGGAAACGGAACACAGGCCTGAAGAATGACGGAGGATGACTGTGCGATGTAGGAAGTGTGAGAAGTGCACGGAGGGGGGCAGGGAGGAGGGAGATGAGCCGCTGGCCCCGCCCACTAGGAGAGGGATGCCGGATAATAAGGGAACAGCTGCCGGCATGTCACCACGCCTAGTGCTGGATGTTTGGTGGGAGGGGGGGGGGGAGGGGGCGGGCGGGAAACAAGGGAAGAGCGCGACTCGTCTCCCCGCGACAGTCGATTGTTTTTCGCGCGCTCGGTTGCTTGTGTGTCGCGTGTGAGTGTGTGTGCGTGGTGTGTGTGCGTGTGTCGGCGGGGCTGGGCTCACACGTCCTCTCCCCCACCACCTGCCCCAGGTAATGTACGGCAGGTGACTGCTTGCCCGGATCACCACATGGTCTTGTTATTAAGGTGGCCGCCTGTCCTGTGCAGAGCTTCGGCCGACACAGGTTTATTCGAAAACTACTCTACGTGCAGTGAGTGATGCTAGCTTCTGAATAGCATTCAAATAAGTTACACGTGTGTAAGGTTAATTCTGCTCTACAGGTTGGAAAGATACATGTTAAACGTTTGGCACAGGAACGATTTCTGCCGCTTAAGAGTGCGTGGTAGATAAATAAACGCTGAAAACATCAATTGATTTCCCCATTTTTTTGTTTATTTTTAGCCAGTATGGATAAAATACTCAATGACAGTCCTAGATAATGGTATTTGTCAACTTTATGAGTAAATATTTATCCAGGATTACTAATTCGTTACGCGTGATCTCTTGCACCGCAGTTAAATGCACGAGGTTCCGGCGTCAGAGATTGTGCCTCAGAAGTTCGTAACACTGGAAACTATTTTGTTTAAAACGTTGGCTAAAGCTATTGTCTAGGATTGCTATTGCTTCATTATGTACCACGCCCTCTTCAGAGTTAGTGGACCGGACGCGCGAGCCATGTTGTAACGAGGTACGGAAAGTATATTTTCATTGTGTAACTATTAAAAATGTTTCTAATGCGTTTATCTATGAAAAGAAAACACTTCAAACAATGTCTCTATAATTTTAAAAATGCCGCCCGCGTATTAAAAACGAGTTTCTCAAGCTCCCCAAAAGTGCTAGAAATTGTAATCTTCACGATGCTGTAGCTGAGAAAATATCGATCGTAATCGTAAAATTAAGCCATAGGCCTAGAAACCTGCATTGGACTTTACCACAAACTTTCCACAAATAAAACAACAGGGTCATTGCTTGAAGTCCCATTGAAAAACTGTTTCTATGAAAACACTGCACGCTAGTTTATTTAGTACTCTGCGCCTAGAGGCGATGAGGAGTTTGACGGACGTGTTATATTCGACTTATCGCCATCCCCGTTTCCGTGCCTCAAACGTAAAGAGATGTGTAAACTGTCCAATCTCAGAGATTTCCTGAATATAAAGTTACATGATGTTGATAATTTAAAACTGAGAATTACCCCCTTATTTTATTTTATGGTCAAATTAAATTACTTCTTCTGTGTCACGTCTGGTGAAATTTAATTTTTAATACTGCGTCGCATTTTATTAGATCCGTTAGCAATGTCAACGCGTCTAGCGGTAGAATTTATCTCTTTGCCAAAGTCTCCAGAGATAAAACGTGTTTTCTTTGCAACTTGTATAGTAGAATTAATCTTACACGCGTGTATAGCCATTTCAGGCTCACCACTAATTATTAAGGCTTCTGCCTACCTCGGAGCGCGGCGGGAGCCAGGATAGGGTTTTACATGATAAAATAAATTCCGTGTAGCTCTGTCGCCCTTTGAGATATCGCTTTCGGATAGAAACCATTTTCTGCGTTGATAAGAGGAGAATACTGCGACGTAAACGAAAATGTGAAAATTATTTTTATGGATACAGGGTTTCGAGTGTTTAATCGGCATGAAAACACTTATTTGCTCATAGTTTACAGGTTATTGATATAACTTGCTAAAATATTCCGTAGCAGTGTGGGCCGTATCGTACTGAACAAAAAAGTCAGTGGTGGCGTATATGTAGGTTTGAAAGTGACTGAGATATTTAGGAATATAATTTAACCTGTAACGCCCTATTCTTGCTGCCGCCGGAGCTCTGAGGTAGGCAAGAGTCCTTAAAGCAAATTTTCTAGCGGCCGAAATAGTGGAAATTGTGTTTTGTGGTCCTTTTAATGTATGAAATTCTTGGCGTGGAATGTTTGTAAATATGTAGGCGTGTACAATACACCTTTACCTTTCATATCGTCATAAACTGATAAGAGCCACCACTGACTGTCTCATAGAGGCTAATTGTCGGCGAGACGACTACATGTCAGTTCATTGACTTGCGCCTAGAGGCTAGGTTAAGACGTGATGCGTATGTTATGTCATCCTTACTGCTTCCGCACTTCCAGATCTCTAACGCTCAAAATACAACCACCCAGGCAGCCGCCTTAACTAAGGCTGTTCACGTGACAAAAATCAGCACATTTTATGTTTGAACGGAACAGTGTTAGTTTCGTGTAGCCTACGTTACTAGTGTCTATACCATACTCCTATTGAACATTTTAAATGTGAATTCTCATAATGTAATGTCGAAGTCGAAATTTACTCATTCGGTTAAAATCCGCCCAGCATAAACCAACGATCTTACTAAAATGAAATTATTTACACCGAAATTAGGTGCCACGTGTTAAATAAAAACATAAATCTCATTTTTGTATTTTTTTAATATTGCTGAAAATAACGGATTTTTGCTTGATATTCTGCAATTTTGAATGTATGTGCTTGTTTCCTTTTTTTTTGTGCATGAATGCATTGTGCTTTAGTAACTAGTTTCGTGGAAATAGTTTCTAATGTATTGCAGTACAGTTCAAGCGGCTGGCAGGCGGTCGCCTTAAGGTTGGTCAAGTGCGAAAGATATTTCTGAGTTTTAAGTTTTTTTTAAAGGTTTTGTGATGCTTGCCGCAAAAAAAAATTAATGTGAAATAGTGCGTAAAAATGTAAGTAAACATCAGACATAAGCATAACCAAAACATGCGATTGTACGAAAAGCGATAAAATATTGTCAAGAAAATAAGTATTATGATTTATTTCGAGAATTGCATTTAATACTAATACTACGGCAAATTTTAATGTATTCTGTTTTAGGGTGATTTTCGACATTCCGCAATTTTAACTGATCTGCTTTAATGTATTCGATTACACCTGACCTATTCTATAAGTGGTCGAATAAACATGGTAATTTGACCAAGGTAACCGAGTTAACTCTATTAAGTTACTTTTATAAATGCCGTGAAAACAGAATCACTTCCCGTGATTTGGTGCCTACTTGCATAGCGTTTACGTTGACGTATAGGTGGCTTTGCTATAGGTGTATATATTTTTAAGGTTATCAGTGAAAAGTTTATACTGAATACGATCCTAAAGGGGAAGCTAACTGAAATCATTACTACGAAATTAGCTAAATATAACTTTTACAAATACCCAGAGGGACAAGCGTTAGTTTAATTCTAGGCCTACTGCTTCCACGAAGGCTTTCGAACTTTGAACGTTCATAAAGTTAGCGATACGGCATTTGCATGTCTACAAGTGGGACAGGCTGGTTTCTTCAACTTGTTTACGCAATATTCTAACAGAACAATAGAGAATAATTCGCCTGGTGACAATAGGCGTATATTGTTCTCAGCACACGACGCCATTGCAGTACAGTCTGTTTGACGTACAAGAGTACTTCTGTGACTGTCATGCTGACGTGTATTTATATGGTCTATAGCGATTCACCGTATTGTTTCCAAAGCTTTCTAAGTTGCTAACTTCACTACAGCACCATTCACTCGTTCAGCAAGTTAACACACGTCTTATAGTATTACATTTAGTTTCTTGAATGACTGCAAGCTGTCAAATAGTGGCTGATACAACGTAGCGGTACAAATTGCGTGAAGTGATTTAGGGGGGGGGGGGGCATGCATTCAGATAAATTTCGGTAAGTGTTAAGGCGTCCGCCTGTCTGCCTTGTAAACAGTGTTGCAGCATAACACTATTTTCCTAAGAAACATCTCAACGTGTTTCTAAAGTGTGCATTTACAAAAAGAACAATCACTCCAAACGATATCAGAAAAGTTGTTTCAAAGCATCACGTTAACTAGAAAGACCATTTCGGAGCCTCTCAAAATGGCTAAAAGTGGCTTTTTCAATCTGTTATATCCAAGCAACTACTTACGGGATTCTTGTGAAACTGCGATAGAAAGGTGTATTGGCCTATACTCAAAACTTCTCACCAATAAAAAGATGGGGTCACCACTGAAAGTGTAAGTCAGACGAGTGATCTACAATACCACTGCACGTCGTTTCAGTGGCTTGAGGTAGAAGTGATGCCGCGCCAGGAGCCGGTCAACATCGCCCTTGGTGCCGTGCCTCACTCACACAAACACACGGCCAGTAGGCGAGCGGCTTAGGGGTAAGATTTTTTTATAAATCAACTCATATTGACGTAAAATATTTATAAATAATGTTCTTAAAAATGACTTCTGTGCAGTCAGAATTCACATGTATTATTCGCATTCTACAAGACATCGGTCTGTTGACCCGACTCGTATATCACAGGAGGGGTCTCCGACACTACATTCAGGGACGACTCCCGGACTTCCGGTTGCGACGGCTGCGCGAGGAGCCGGGCCGTGCCGAGCCCGAGACGTGACTTGCCGTCGATGATTTGAGAGGGGGTGAGGGGAGGGAGGACGAGCTGGGGAGAAATTTCAAAACAAGTCACACTTCATCCGGCAGTTCCCCTCGGCTACCGGCACCCGGGCACTGGCTGTTGTGATGAAGCGGGGTCGGCCATAGAGTAGGCCTACAGGGGCGCGTAGAAGCGCATACAGCCGAATTGTTTACATTAAAGTTAATTCTACTACAGAGTGGAAAGATCAATGTAAAAATTTGACACAGAGAAAATTACTGCAACTTGAGCGCTGGTATAGCTAGTGCACCAAACTGACCAATCACAGACCATTCCTGAAATTTGTGTTACATGAAGTTGATAATTTGAAAGGCAAAAGTAGTTTACTTTTCACTTTAAAATTAAATTAAATGACGTCTCTCTTTACCGCGTCTAATTAAAATTAATTTAATACGGTTTCCTCTTTTAATAGGAACGCTAGCGATTGCAACGCAACTAGCTGAAGAATTTTTCCTTGTGCCAAACTCTCCAATAAAAGAAAACCGTTTTTTTCCAACCTGTTGTAGAATTAACCTTAGTTTAATGAAAAGTTGTGTATTCTCCAAAGAGTCTGAAAGTAATAGATGAGACTGTCACGCTGTTGGCTGGTTTGAACTGTGCGCGCACCGTTCTGCGCAGGCGCAAGTCGTGGAGAAGTGCCGCGTATTTATTGTTATTGTATTTTTTGACCTAACAAAACATATCTTTGAACAGAACAAAGCATGTTCATATTTTTAACCAATCAAAGAAGTGTAACGTAATTGAAACTAACCTTAACTAATTGACTCCGGGGAATGACTGTGGGGGAAGCGGGAAGGAGTAACCAATAGGAAGAAAATAGAATATACCGCCGCTTTTATAGTTTAACGGTCCGTTGAAATGTTGGAAATTGTTCCAACGCATGTTCGTATTACAAGATAATCTGATTATTAGAAATTATTCCTAAAGTTCACTAGCGAGCAGAAAACTGACCGAAATCGAGAGGACAATAGAATAATTATGTGCAAGTTCGTAACTTACATATTATGTCAAGTTTAGTACTTTACAATACCATTGCTATAATGTTAAAATATTATATATATTTTTCTATTATTACTTTTTTTCCCCCACAAAGTCGTTCGGCTTATCCGGATCTTCGGTCCAAAAGGAAAAATTCTTAATTCCACTTTAAAACCTATGATGTGTAGAAATGTTGGCATAGGCCTACTTTATTTGTACTGTATTTTGGCAACGTAAATTTATTACTGCTTCTTGTTTGGTTCATTAAGACAAATATTTTCATTTCCCTGGCTTATTTATTAGTATTGTATTAAAAAACTCAAAATATGAAATTCTGACGTGCAAATGTACAGTTACGATTCGTAAATACCTGTTTCCTAAAACGGGTATATTATTCCGATTGTCCAGAACTTATTTCTGGTGTCCTTCGTGTAGAACCAACCCATGCCTGTTCTGCATTACTGTAAAAAAACTTCCTAAAAGGTTTAGGAACTTATCAACTTAAATGCAGTATGGGACAATTACCATACATCCGTCTTGAAAATATGCAAACGTTAACACTTGTCACAATACAAGTCTTTTAACTTTAGAATACTTTTGACTGTTTTATAAACAAGTTTAGTGTTGCTACCACGGATGTCTGGGAAGCAATTTTGCCTTACCTACTTTCTTAGCGCTTCTATACGCACGTGTCGCAAATTTACAAATTATTTTTTACAGTGCTCGTGTCTCTTCGAGCGTTTGAAGGGGAAAAAACAGCATATAATAATTAGGTAATCTAATTGCAAGGTAATTTTGCGTAATTCTATATCATTAAATGTTTTGACGTGATGAAAAACAATCAGCGGTTTTGGTTTAGAAAATAATGTGATTTTATTCAACCAGCAACGTTATGAAACAGTAGGATCCAGACCACGTGTTGTCTGCCACTTCCCAGGAGGATGACTGGAGGGTGAAGTCGTCATACGTGTGAGACGGCAGGACCTATATTTGGAGAGGGTAGTTTCCGGCGAGACAGACTTCCCTACCGTGGCAGAACTTCCTTCCGCCCTGCAGTCTGGGCAACCCTACTAGCGAAAAAAAAACATCCCTTCGTGTTACCACTTAGTTCATTTGTTCCGTCCACGGTGTGTCTCGAACAAGACATCTGATGACAGAGCGACCCAGATTTTTCCTGTGGAATCGTGCCGGACGATGCCGCTGGTCGGCTGGTTTTCTCGGGGATCTTTCGTTCCCACCGCCCTTCACTTCGGCACTGCTCCATACTCACCTCATGTCACAGATCTAGATGTATGTTCAGCGCTGACTAGAATACCTTCACTTTACTGAGACATATATCTGTACCTCGGAGGCATAAGACACTATGTCACAAAAGTAATATATTTCAGGAGAGCAGTTTGAAGAGTGAAATTCGCTTGTATAGTTGGCTATTTAGGGGGGAAAAAATGCGATTTTTTGAAACAACATGGACTTCGTGCCACTATAAAGCACAGAACGGTGGTAATGTTTATGGTTAAAAGTGCGTTTTGACTTAAATGGGACAAAGTGTCTTATGCCTTCGAGGTACAGATATATAACAAGGTACCAGAGGAACAAGGCATCTTACTCTCACCCCAGATACAGACTTAAACCTATGTATGCTCTCTGGTTGCTAATTTTTTAGCTATATTAATTTTTTACGAATAAACGAGAGCAGGTATAAAAATCTGTCCGGCAGTTTTGTTTAGAAGTGTCTTCTCCATGTTGGCTGATTTTTCAGGGCAGTAAATACTGCGGTTTTAACTAATTATGTAACTGACGAAATTCTGGTTAATTGATTTTTGAGTTGAAACCGTGTAATTTCTGCATTGAAAAAAGAAATAGCTACCTCGGCAAATATGATTATAAATAAAACTAACAGACACATGTTTTGAAATTTGCTCTAGATTAAGCTTAGAAAATAATAATTATCGCAAAAATAGTAGAAGCTAAAGAATAAGGCCTTAACTACCGGGCGCCCCTAGGCATCTGGTTGCCCTGAGGGATGACATGAGGCGCCGGAATGAGAAGGGCGGAGGAAGCGGGACGTCCCCGAGAAAACACATCTTCCGGTATGATTTCCCACGTACGCAAATCTGGGGACTGTCCCTGCCGGTAACCGAACACTGTATCGTCCTAGTGTTAGGTGAGTGCTCTAGCTACTGTGCCAGCACGGCCCATTTCGCCATTCCGATGCAACAAGTGCTGATGTTACTTGATCTTTTTATTTAATATTGAAAGAATATTTCTGTACACGGTATTGTCTTGTTTTGCTAATATTTGTAAACAGTCCTGCACAATTATTTAAACCTGACATTAAGTTACTTGTGTGTCACACAGATAGCTTAAGGGGGATTGATCCCTGTCAGATCGGTTTTACGGGTTTTCTTATAAATAAGGAAATATAGAAATTAGTTTACTTTTTTCACGCTGGCAAGGCATAGTTTATTGTTTTATTCACTTTTTGGAATCCACGTGGCATTGTTTCTGTTAATTTTGTGGCCTGTGTAGTCGCTCCCGTAAATAAAGCAATTTTTCCTTTTCAGCTGTTTCCCGTTGCAAAATAGTGAATTTGTACTGGTTCCAACAATTACAAAAATCGATTAAGTTTGTATTTATGCCCTGTCGTGACAAAAATTTTGATACATCGACTGGAACAGAAGTTATCGAGAAAAAACGGATAAATCGAAGATAGTAGGGATCAATACCCCTTAATGTCAGTATGTTATTACACGCCCAGAGGAGCTTCAAGCGGGAGTAGGCCGACTGAATGTGACAGCGAGATAGTTAGAGGCGGAACCATTGACTGGGACTGACAGGAAGCGGCCATGGTCTATAATATTAGGAACCATCCCAGCATTCGCCTGGAGTTTCAGAAAACCATTTATATCCAAAATTCGGATGAAAGTATGGGGACTTGAACATGGGTGTGTAGGTGTGTGTGTGTATGGGTGTGTATGTGTGGTATACATACTTATACATGATTGTTTTTATGAGAAAATATATCTTGTGTAGAATTTCGTTTAAGGGGCCTCCCTACCTGTCCTTCAATTGCGTTACATCGAGTTACGACTGTTCTCTTTTTGACGAAACTATTTAACGTACATTATATCTGCATATCTACGAAGAGAACACACAAACCTCAAACTATGTAACTATTGTTTTAAAAATTCGACGCGTTTATTACAAACATTATTTTCTGGCCCCTCAAGATGACCAAAAATGGCTTTTTCAGGACTGCCGTATCTGGAAAATTAACAACCGGAGTCGAAAAACATAACTATAGAAACAAGCGCTAGACTTTGAACTAGGCTGTCCATAAATAAAATAATGTGGTCACCGCTTGAAGTCGCATAGTATAAAGGATAATAGTACAGCACTGCACGCCATATGAGGGGATTGCGCTGAGAGGCGATAATACATTACATACGTCGATCAACGGCGCTCTTACCGCCCCTGCCTCACACACACAAACGCCACCTATCTAGGGAGGCCCCTTAAAACTCAAGCACATATTCACTATAACTACAACATTTGTAAAACTAAATAAAACATAGTAAAAAAAATTGTAGGGCCTATGAGTTTTTATGAATATTGAGCGTACTCGATTACAAGACTAATTTTTACAAAACAAAAAAATAATAATAATAATAATAAAATAGTAAGTAGGGAAAAATAAAAATAATAACATTTCTTGATTACAACATTTTACCCCTTCAAACTGAGTATACATAATAATATTAATACCGATAATAACACTAGAAGTGATAATTACGGTATTTTTTATTTACTGAAACAAAATAATTTTGGAAATTTTAAATGGGGGTGAATGATGTTAAGGGACGTTAATAAAAGTTTTAGGAACATTTTCTTGTAAAGAAAATTTTGTCTCAATTTTTTTAACTACTCCTCTTTGCCACCCTGTTCCCGAAGGGGGTGGGGGAGGATAGGCTAATTTTTCCTTAAATGTATAATTAAGAAAACAATTGTGATTACTTACACTCCGACATCAACGGCGTCAAAAGCGTTTTTTTCTTGCACGTAAAAATCCTAAAGTAGGTTTCAAAGTTCGTTTCTAATAACGGCTAATAAAGAACCAAACATTTCAATGCGACACGGCATGCAAACGAAAGACAGCAAGAAATGGCGGGATAAGAGAATAGGGCTAAGTATGCCGGGAAAGTAAAGGGACACGAACAAATCGCACGACGTCACGTGTAGAGTTGTATCTGATCTGCACGGCTCGCGTTATATTGCTATGTCGTGCGGGATTGGTGGAGCTGCAGTAATGCTAAGGCGCGGAGCAAAGCCTCTGAGATTGCAGATAGCTCGAGATTTGTCGTGAAATCATTTCGCCGCGGGAGAAAGCTACGAGCAGGGAACGACACAAATAAATCCTGTTGGAATCCTTGAAAAATCACGACTTCACTGGTCCGCTGTAGACTTACCAGTTAAAAGAGTTAGTGGACGCTAGCTTTTTTTTTACGTTCAAGACCCGGAAACGGGGATGGCGATAAGTCGAATATAACACGCCAGTCGAACACCTCATCGCCGCAGAAGACTAAAGTAGCGCGCAGTGTTTTCGTAGAAAGTGTTTTTCAATGGGACTTCAAACGGTGACTAGAGGTACGTACATTTCGCAGATACATTCCAGGTCAGGTTGAACGCCAATTATGTATACTTCATTGTCATGTCTGTGACTTGCTGGCGGCTGTTACGAAACGCTTGCTACCTGCTTGTACGGTTATAAGCCAATAGATAATCGATTGTGGCCAGTGGATGTATAGGTCTGACAAGTCTAGGCTGCTGACTGTTGAATCCGCGAAATTGACGTACCTCTAGCGATGACCCTATTATTTTATTTGCAAAAAGCGCGATAAAGTCCAATGCAGGTTTCTAAGATTTAGTTTTACGATTGCTGTTGATATTTCCTCAGCTACAGCAACGTGAATAAGCCATTTTTAGCACTTTTGAGGAGCTTGAAAATCAAATGTTTAATTGTCGGGTGGTATTTTTAAAATCATAGCGACACAGTTTTAAGTGTGCCTTCTTTTCGCAGATAAACACATTGAAAACATTTTTAAAATTTATACGAGATAAAATACTTTCCATTCCAACCCTACAGCATGGTTCACGGGCCAGGTCAAATAACTCTCTAGTTTTTACTTTTTAGCGATATTAATTATTTATGCCTGAACGAGAATGGATAGCAAAAATCAGTTTGGCAGTTTTGTTTAAAATCGTCTTCTCCATATAAGCTGATATTTTCAAGGCAGTGAATACTGTGGTTTTAGCTGATTATGTAAATAACGAAATTCTGGTTCACTGACTTTCTGTCGAAACTGTAAAATGTCTTGTTTCGGGGGGGAAAAAAAAAGCTATCAAGGCAAGGACAATTTTAAACAAAACTGCCAAACAGATTTTTGATATCCATTCTCGTTCAAGCTTGAAAAAAATAATAATCGTAAATACCAGTAGAAACAAGCGACATTGCACATATTACAGCGCTATAGGCATCTGTTCAAAATGATTGGTTTCTCGAAGCCGAGTTGCAAAAATTACCACAAACTTATGACAAGAGGTTTTACTGCTTTCTGAGCAAACATTTTACGAGTAACGTATTTCTGCAGAACAATTCCTGGTGCCAAAATCTGTAGCATTTAATATCAATATATCACGCTTAACAAATGCATCGTTTGGGTAAATGTTTGCTCATAAAGTTAGCCGAATAGAATTATCTAGGGTTGTTGCTTTATAGTTTTCCCGTACCGAATTTCATAAACTATAGATTAAAAATTATGTTTTAAGCGTTTATTTATCTACCACACACTTTTAAGTGACACAGTAAAAAATAACGTTGGTCGGCTGACAGTTTCACGCAGTGTTGAGGTGAGGCAAATCATTCTAGCTATTAATGTCACTTAATTCGATATATTGCAATTACGACTTATTTTATAGGTTAGTGTTTAGTTTATCGTGAGCAACAAAATTTGACAAACACAAACCACGCCTAAATGACCAACTGGAGTAACGGTCTTTCTTTCAGTGATCAAGTATTTTAGTCTAATTAAATTGTAAATCCGAATACGAAACCGAACGCATTTCCACCTAAATAATAATGTAAAATTTCTTGCGAACAGGGTTGACAAAACAACAGTTTTTTAAAAATGAAAAACACGTTTTTTTAAAATAGTTTTTTTACGTACATTTTAAACAATACCGCAGATAAACCACGTTTTACACAAAGTAATAGTGTTTTATTTTAGTTGGAGATATATTTTATTTTATAACGTATTCCTAAAGAAGTGGAAACAGGAGGAAAATTTGGTAACTTTTATGCAGGGAAATGTTTTTCTCCTATACATCTTGAGACAGCCTGATTGAAGCCGTTAATTTTCTGCTTGTCCATGCGTATGTAACATTGAGTTATAAAACATTTGGTTTAAAACATGTTTTATTCTAAGTAGGGCGTTTTATACTGTTTTAATCACATGCCTACCCTGCTTGCCAACCATTGCCCTGTGTGTCAGTATTACATAAAGACAAGCCGAATGTGTGGATATTATAACGTGTCCCAATTTTTAGAAACTTTCATGACAACATGCTATAGACGGTTCGGGATAAAGTGAGCACTCGAAAAGCCCTGCTAAAGTTCTATTTTCTGCCAATTCGTATCTATCCGCACGTAACGGCTAACGACGGGAAATGACTAACCTCTCTGGACACGTCACTTGATGTTTGCGCGTGAAGATAAATTGTACAGTCGGTTGGAACCTGTATAGTTTCATAAATAACTGTTATTTATTAATTATAGAAAGTACAATTATGTCGATTTCTGTTGATTTTGCTTCAGTATTGTTTTATTTAAATAGGAAAATACACAATTTCGATGCCAACCATGAAAGCCGTTAGGGGAGTGTATAGGCCTAGTTAATGTTGAATTATATGCAGTAACGGCTAGTGGTATTTTTCAAAGATTTAATTTTAAATGCTCCCTTGATCCCGAACGACCTATAGTGTACATACGGCAATTTTGCTACTTATCAACCCATACAATAGCTGTACTTGTGTCCAAAAGGCGGAAAATACTATATATACGTAGGAAATAAAGTACACGAGTTGCGGGAGAAGTGAACATGTGGGAAGGGGTGGGGAGGTTTGTGACAGACGGGCCATGGAATGAAAACATTATGCAATACATAATAAGGGATCTACATTTTGTAGTGTACATCTACCAACATTTGTAATGTTAACTGAACAAATTTCGTCAATACGATTAAATAAACCCGCAGAAAAAACAAACAGCTTACACACGGCCCCAGAATGTTAGCCAAATGTTTGATATTGATTGTAGTATTTAATTTTCTTGCCGATACAAATACAGCATATGCGATTTTGCTATGTAGAATCGGAATATCTTGTATCTGTACTATCAGTAGCTCTGTTTTATTTATCCTTCGAAGAATTACGAGTCTAAAATCTGTGATGTCAGCAAAAGCGATATTAGGTCTACAAATTCAGTGTTGGTATTTAATACTTTCAATAGATCGTATATACATGTATATGTATGGTATCTATACAACGAAAATGTGTTGAGTGAATGAATGTTGCCAAGCAAACACCTGCCATACCTAGACAGTACCGTTTGTTGTGAGAGTGGAAAGTTTAGCGCGTTGTGCATGAGTTTTGGTGTAATATATTGGTGCGCGCGTCACTGCACCCTTTATTATTCCTACATGGGTCCACCAAAGGAAGTAGTTTTAGAGGTTCAACTCGCTCCAAGACATCGTATTTTTACATAAATAAAATTTTACATTGCACTATATACAGTGATTTGCAAACATGCTATAATATTAGTAATAATAGGTACAATTACATTATTTACTACCTCAGTGTTCAGGAATGTCAGACGTAGATAATTACTATCATCTGCCATACGACCGTTTAAAACCCTCTTAGAAAATTTTTTTCTGGGTACGTCCGCGCACTCCTTCGCTTCTGTGACTGCAGTGCGCTATGACAACTCAATTTAAAGAATTAAAAGTAATTCCACTTGAGTTTGTCTCGCGAAGGAAAAAAAATATTGATCACAATTGAAACAGGGGAGATGGATTGCTAATTCTGGCTCCGTCACCCTCCTCCTCCTCCTCCATTGACAAGTCAGCTGACTGGCGAGTTATGAGGGGGGGGGGAGAGGGGGTGGCCGTCCTTGGCCTCTCGCGGAAAACAGCAGGCGACCCAGCCAGCTGGATATTCGCGTGGGAAGAAGTCAGTCGCTGTGCCAGCACACGCCACTCGCCCGCCTCAAAGAGGAAGCGTCTATCAACCAATTGGCGGCGGGATGACATAATACGCGGTTATGGCCGCGCCCTCGGCCAGCTCACGCCACTTACAACCGCCTTTACATGTCCGCCATCTTGGCCGCGGGCGGCGTATCCTCTGTGTTGTTTCAATCCCTTGGAATGCTGCGTAAGACTGGAGGATCTGTCGGCCCCTCTCCCTATTGGCTGGTTTGAACTGCGCGTGCGCAGGCGCGAGTCGCGGAGCTGCGGGGGATTTTTAATTGTTTCCTAAGCTAACATAACCTTTGTATAGACGCATAGCGTCTTACAATGTCTTAAAGTAACATCAGCTATTTTAAATAAACAAAAACTTGTATAAACTAATCATCGCAGGGGATGGGGAAAAGAGAGTAAAAAGGGACCTGGCCTACGCAGAACGGATATGCCGAGGGGGTGGATCTATTATAAGGAAACCGAGCATTGTATTTCAGCTCCTTCTAATATCCGTAGTTAAACTGCAGCAGCACCATCGCAATACCAGAAGAGTTTTTTTTTAAGCATTTGAATTTTGTACTGATCAGTGGTCGCCTTTTTCGCTGCGAAGTGAAATGGCGTGAAGAATGGTTACGTTTGACAAACTAATGTATTAAGGGCGAAGTGGTCAGAAGCTTCACATTTTATTAATAGCTGGAAGTTACGTCGCATAAGGGCTGTGTTCCCGATTGTAAAATACGTTTCTTGTACTGTGTAACACCGTTGCCCAGTAAACGAATAGGTTGGACTTCATAGTTTGCATGTAAGTGCAAGCCAAAGCCACTATCTCTTGATCGTATGAATAGTAAATTCTGTCTTACATCACAAGGAAAAAAAATACGTGAAAGAGAAAATTTAAAAGGGTATTTGAAGTTGCTGTGATTTAAGTGACGATTTTACTATTTACATACGAAGAGGAAGTAGTGTAAACTATGAGATTAAAAATAATTATAGAGTGGAAATGCTAAAGGAGCTAAGTGCCAAAAATATGTTTTCTAGTAAAAGGCAAATAACAACGCCTGCGGACATACGGGTGCGGCAACCTTCATATGCTCAAAAATCTGTCACGAAAATTATTATTGAGACTTAATTCTTACAGTATTACATTGACATCAACACCTAGTTAATTTTGATGTAAGCAATTCAATTTGGTCTCTTTGGACACTTAACTCCTTTAGCATTTCCACTCTACAATTATTTGCGAGTACCAATACTGTTAATGTCAAACATCATCCCATTGTTATGTACAAATAAATTAATTATATATATCATTTTAACTACGTAAATAAATTAATAAAATAAATTATGGAAACATGCAGGCGACTGTTCAATCGATATAAAAATATGTGATATTGATAGAAGTCGATGTATTGCAATGATTTTCCTTTGGTGTTTTTATGTTTTCCCGTAGTTAGAATGCAGCGTTAGTGAACACACACAGTAAAGTAGAAGGAAATATTTAGGACGCAATTCATAGTTACCTGTCTTTCCGCAGGAGTAATGTTCGCTGGGATGTGCGGAGCAATATTTAACCAAATACAGTATAAACTATAGGGTATTAGATTTAACGAACATGAACAGCCAATACGGTGAAAAGGGGGCAACAGAGTTCACAACAGTATTAGGAATTTTTTTTTTGTGTGTAGGGGTAGAGGTGAAGATGGGAGTAGATATGTGGGAGTAGTGTTCACTTCAAGGGCGATGTATTTAGGAGCACGAGTCGACCGTACAATATTGCTTGCATGTTCCGTTCGCGCTCATTGTGGTCTAATAGCATGCATATTAGATTTGCAACAGCATACTATCACTACACGTGTCTAAAGCCAAATTATTGAACTATACGCCATGACGTACTTTTCTCCTTTACCTTGTCGAATACCGAAAAATGTAATTTTAGTAATTTTAACTATTCTCCCTTCTACGTCATCTATAATGACAACTGATACTAACGTAAAATGTGCTGTCTATAAATAAGTAATTTTTACCATCCATGGAATGTACTGTAGTCTCATACAGTTATCTGCCGAGCCTATGTGAATACGTAACGCTAGTTATCTTTTAAAACTTAAATGAGAGCAGACATCGCAAAACTAGTTTCCACTTTTCTTTATAATAGTTCTGCTATATAGTATATTTTTATAAACAAAATTTTTTTTATAATTTTAGTTAATTAGTTTATCATTGAAAATTCCATTAGTTAATTAATTAACTAAACCCATGTTATTTTCACCATGACTATAGAATATACACTAATAAAAACAAAAGTGGGAGACTGTTTTACGTTATATTCTTCGGTTAAGTTTTTTTTTTTCTCCGCAAAAACAGTAGGAATGAGGGGTCATGCTGAGGGAGCGAGATAAATATACTGTAAATGCGTCTGTTGAAATGTCCAGTTTTTTTTTGGAAGAAAATGTAGAAAAACTGAAAAATACCAACTGTAACGAACAGTTTCTGCTAACTTCGTGGATTAACATTTGGCCAGTGTGACGAATTCGTTACGCGTAATATCTTGCACTGGAATGAAATGTGCGGAATCTCGTCATCATAGATCGGGAACACTGCCTGTATCTCTTCATAAAAATATTATTTTACAAAAGAAGTTCGAGAAACCTGTGCAGCGGTGACATCGTTCAAGATGGCTACCATTCAAGATGGTGGCAGTTGCACCTGGCACCTAACCAGTAACTCTGTCTGTCAGTACATACCAAACCATAGTACTCATTTGAAACAGAAATCAGGATAGTCGGACTGGGGATCGAACCCGGAGCCTCCCGGATGCAGGTCCAGTGTTTATTACAGCGCAATTTCTATCGGTTTTGGGTATATGCGTGGGTACATGGAGTTTGAAGCTTAAAATTAAGAGGGATAGGGTTGATACACGTTCTTGATAATGACAAATATTCACATGGTGTGCGTTTGTATTTTTGTGTAAACACATGCAAATATTATGATTGTATGAAACTATTTTGTTACTATTTATCATAAGACTCTCATTGGAGAGAACTGCATGCTCTTTAAATCCCCCTCCTCAGTCGTCTCATATCATGATACTATGTTGAATTCTAGAATTTACCTTTTTTAAAATACAATGCTTCTTACATAATTTAACTATGTTAAAATAAACTTTTCGAAATTTTGGGGGTTTCCTTGCCTATTAACACATTTAATTGTGTATATAGGTGAACACTAGTTAGTTAGCAACATGTTATTGTGTGATAATTAATCTACTTTAAATTTAAAATGTTAGGCCTAATTCCTTTAGCTGTCAGATTATGCAAGGTAGGTTAAAATTACTCGCAGTATTGAACGGAAGTGTTAATACCGAATCTTCTTAGATTTCCTTAAAAAATTACGAAACATTTCTCAGTAAGTGGTTTGGTACACTCTCATTGTCTTGATCTATCAGTATGCCCACCACTGATTAGCTTAGCCGAATAACAGTGAATCCAAGAGTATGTCGAGAAGGTAGTGCGACAGGAATTCAAGTAATACAGTTTCAGTCTGGGAACCTTCGGTCATTCGATGACCATAGATTATAAAATGGACACATCGTAGAAAAGGGAACACCCTGAGATAAACATGGATAGTGGTTCCCCTTATTTACATTCCTGGTCCACTCAACATTGAGATTAGCCTATCACTATGCTGGGGTGGGGAGGGGTACTAGTAATTGACCACGGAGAAACACGATTGTTCTCTGTTATATATTATTTTTATCATTTACTCGGAACATAAATCGAGCATTACATGTGCTTGCACTCTGTTTCTTTATAAATTGTTAGTACTTGGCATGTTCATATGTGCTGCTTCACAGGAAAATATCTGGATGTGAATGAGTGATGTGTATTTATTGTAGTCTAAAGTGAAGTACCTTAAATGTAATGATAAGAAACCACATACAAATAACAACAAAAGGATGACTTGTGCGTTAAATTAAGGGAACAATAATTCCCTATGTAGTCACTGTTTGAAACTATATGTGAGTTTTTTTTTGTGTTTTCGAAAGTTAAACCTGAGATATTTGTGTGCCTCAAGGAAAACTGAAATCTGAGATTGGGACTGCTGAGAGTATTACCAAGTTTTTCCAGCGTACTGTGACCACATCAAATGTTGCAAAATTTAAATGTCCTGTTGTGAATTATTGTTGAATCACACATATGATTTTTGTTATTAATAATAAGTTTAAATTAAATTATATGTTGCCTCTCGTAGCAGGGCTGTAGCCAGGTTTGTGTTTGATTTGAAGGGAGGCGGGGGTCAGAACATAAAACAATTATGAAGTTACACCAATCTCCCAATAAACCGGTGGGTCCTGGAAAATTTGAATTTCAGAGGTGCAACATGGTGTTATTTAAGCACTCTCTGTAAGGTAAGGGTTTTTTGAACTCAATGGACCACCCGCCTCTGGGTACATCACATCTGGTAGCTGTGTAAAATGCCTGTATGTGAAAATGCATGGAAGTTATGGGGGTGGCTGGCACATGTGTTTCAGATGAAGTGGTGGGTGACAATGGCGATGTCGTGAGGGTTGCTGAGCATGGATACCATGATGAGGCCTGACGAGCGAGCCGCGGGAGTCATCTGCGGTTCGGATCCCTACCGGGAGCTCGAGCTGTACCTGGAGAAGGTCAATGTGAGTACGACTCTTCTTTGTTACCAACAGCTACACTCTGCTACCAATATAGCCATACTCTGCTACCAATATAGTCATACTCTGCTACCAATATAACCACACTGTGTTTAAAAAAGAACCATGTCTTGCTAACAATATAGCCACACTATTTTTTTTTTTTTGGTACTGTAATGAATATTTCGTTACAAATGTATTATAATTGTGCAACTCTAAATCACTTATAGCAAAGACTTCTTTACCGAATGGAATTTTGTTTAGAGATATAGTATTTGTAATTTAGAATGGTTCAGAATCAGAACATGTGAAGGGAACCATGTAGGCCTATATTTATTAATATAGTAACTTACCTACTAAATATTTCGTGAAACTGTGAATATATTATTTTTACTATTGCCAAACCATAAATTTTATGTTGGGTGATTGAGTCAGTTGATTTTCAGTTTTTTATATAAAACATGTAACGACACTACCGACAATTGTTCTAAAAAGACTGCTTCCGTTATATATGTGTGTATATATATATATATATATATATATATATATATATATATATATATATATCCACATTTATTTCTGTATACAAAATGAGAAACATATTTTTAGGTTTGTGTAGTAAAATAATATTATAGATGCCATATTTTATGTCCCTTAATTGTAATACTTGATTACAGTGACAAACCTTATACTTCTGTATTGGTAAGCTGAAATATTGGCAAACATTCTGTACAATAACACTGACTGATAACTGGGCTGCAGCTTATAGAATCAATATAATTTTTCACAGTTACGAATTTGTCTTCACTCTTCAATTGCACAATGAGAGTGCGTACGAATAATGTATTTGGGAAAAACATTCCTTCTATAAACTTTTGGCCACAAACGTAGGTAACTGGTAAGTTTGTTAATTTATATTTTTTCCATATATCGATTACTATATTGTGTTAAAAAGTAGTCATTATTATTTAAAGTTGCGTATTAATAAAAATGTCGACGAATCTTTCCTTAATAGCATTTAAAATTCTGCGCAAACTCTCTTGACCTTTATTTGTTCTCGCATATTGTTTTTGTGATTTTAAACCAAAAAATGTATATACGAAGCAAACGAATTTCCTCATTTACTCACATTTATAAATAGCAAATTAACACCTTTAGTTTTACAAGGTTGCCTACTGTTTTTACGCTGTAGCACGACACGTCATAAAAATGAATATTTTGCAATCTAAAAACCCGACAGGTTTCATCGTGCTGAAGTTTGTTTGGCTGTTCATTAGTCCCGAGCAAACGTTGTGTCATGCTGGGGCTGTTATCACACTATCCTGACTCATGTTTATAGACATAACTTTTAAGGACGTACAAGATGTGCAACATGTACTGTTAACTGTGAAGGTTTTAAACTAACTTATGTGTAGATTTTTAAAGCTACGCACACATCAAACATATACTTGCTATAAAAAGAAAGTCAAGAGTATCGTACTGCGTGATGCATGCATGATACAGATCCAACTGTGATATTCTTGTCAAGATGAGTATTCATGGATATACGCCATTGCTTGCGAATGTAGCCAAGTCGCAGATAAACCCATAAAAACATAAAAATACAAAGAAAATAAAAAATGCAACAAAATTACGAAAAAATAATTAAGACCATACATGGTCTTTGTCAACACACACATACATAATTCCAGAATAGGAATATAGTCAGTATAAGATAATAGAGACTAACAAAAACAAAAAAACAGACAGAACAAGCAATGGCGTATATCCATGAATACTCATCTTGTCATACATCCCCATTGCAAAAATCTTTCAGACATCATGTGATAGTCTTGTTGTACAAACGTTATTTTTTTGTTGTTCTTCTATATGAGTGTTTGAATTTTTTATGACATTGAACAACTATTGATTCTGGATTCAACATGGTATGTAGGGGAGGGAGAGGGGTTCATACAAATAAAGCGCGGCATTGAAGTTATAGAACATTTCGTGCAACAGCCACTTAAACGTTCATTAAATACTGATTACATTTTATTCGTGTGTATTTTAAGATAAGTTGGTGAAATCATTATTGTACGGTGTTCAACAGATGTTGACATTCGTGTTATCCTGATAATAGCCAACTCATATTGCGGTTTAAACGGAAGTTTTGCTTTTGTTTAACATTGACACACTTGGTAGGAAGAATGACATTCACGAGTCACAAATTTAATTTCCAAACTTAGCAAAGTGTATTAAGTTGGCCAATGGGTTCATAGCGCCTATTTAATAGTTCTTTCACAAATAATTAAGTTACAGTAAAATGAGTTCTACTAGAAGCCATACATACAAATATTTTATAACGTTAAAATATTTAAATAGTTCCTGCATTATTAGACTCGCTACCTTCAGAGTTTTCGAAGAAGAAAATTTATTCTCTATAAGTTCAAAAAACTTGTCTCTTTCTGCGACTTGTTTATAGACACGTTTAAACGCAGTTCACAAAATCAAAACTTGAGATCACAACGAAAATTTTAAAGTATTATTCTGGATATAACTGTATTCGAAAGTAGGCTACTCACTTTATCATGAACACCACACATCACTTTATTTTATCTCTGGACGGACAAAACGACAAAAATACAAGACAAAGATGGAAGAATTTATACGCATTTCCGTGGTTAGGCATGCCAGTAATTACGAGACATTGTTTGAATATACCTATTTCCCCGAACATTATTTCTACATTTACATAACTTTCTTATGCAAATTTGGCGAAGTTCTTGTATTATCACAGAGAGCATGAAACGTATAAATATTTAAGTGTACGCTGTGGAGAAGAGCGTGGAAGGGCGTGGTCCTCCCATTGTTGACGTAATTGCTTAAACACGTGTTTCCTAGTCGGCGGGAATGTTAGTTTTGTGAAGGCGAGGGATGTAGGGAGAAAATACGCTTTCAAAGTTAATATAGCGCTGATGAATGTTTAATTATTCTCTTATTCCTATTGTGTGTTAAAAGTACTACGCCAAAACTACGCACATACTTTTGGTGATTCAATGTGGCATTTTGAGGAGCATTTGTCGGGCCTCAGAAAATTTTGTCTATTATTTTCAGACACTCAGTAAGTGTTATGAGTAGTTGAATAACTATGTAACCTCATGTCTTCTTGTTAAATCTTTTTTATTTGTGTGTAAAGTTAAAATTCTCTCAGAAATAACATAAGTGCTTATCAGATAAAATCACTGGGCATCGTACGTAAATTTCCCTACATCTAGTTCCCTAAGGCTTATCACAGAAATGCTGAAATTTAGTGGTTATTTTTAATAGTCTGTGTTATCTTTGAATGATTCTTGCAAAAAGGGATGTGTTATAAACTGAATAATTTTCATGGATGTACAACATTGCTAGCTAACGTTGCTGAATCGCAAAGAAATTCTCAGTAAAACAAAAACAACATCTCCTGTTTGTTTTGCATTATTTCCGAATACACGGACTTTTCGTAATTGTATTAATGATATTCGTTTGTTAACAACAGCTAGTTTTAACTTTTCATTTAGTTTATGTGGATATATTGCGACTCAGTTATATTACCTTCCAAATGACTTATATCTGTAAAACGGAACAGTTTATATAATTTGTATTAAGTATGTAAGATTTATAGCTTCACTATGAAACACACAGATTTCACTCTTCTCTGCTGCGTAACGGATATCGCTGCACGTCACGCTTTGATAAAACAGATATATGATTTATTCTTTGCTGACATATGCCATTAAGGTTCAACTTTTCTTTTAGCGATACTATACTTAACTCCTAAACGAGAGCAGATATAAAAAATCTGGCTGACAGTGTTGTTTAAAATCGTCTTTTCCATGTTGGCTGGTATTTCCAAGGCAGTAAATGCAATGGTTTTAGCTAATTATGTAATTAATGAAATTCTTATTAATGGGCTTTTTAGCTGAAACAGTAGATTTTTTTATTGGATATCACGACAAAAAAACATTTTAAACATAAAAAAATAATTAACACAAGAACAGTAGCAACTAAAGTGCATGGCCTTATTTTATTTTATTTATATGGCTTCATTTAACGCGGCGCAGTTAAGGCAAGATTGCCTTCCATAGCACTGGTCCACACACAGACACTTGCATCGAAACATAACAACGAAATATTTACATAAAGAGAAAAAAAGGGGAGAGTGCACATAAGTGTTATTAATGATATAGACTAATAATTAAATATAATAATAATAATAAATACATTGAACAATAAACATACAAACCCACATAGGCGCCCGCACACACACACACACACACACACACAAACAAAAGTTCTTACAACAAATTAAAAGCGGATTAATGAATTAAATACTGTGCTATCACTGGCTAATAGGCAGTACTTCCCATTGTGTGCCTATGCTAACTGCTTCTTGCAATTCTTCTTATTAGAGATCTGTTTCATTGGGTACCGCTAAAGACTGAGAATTTTTATAACGTTAAGGCGCCCGCCTATTGGCCGTGTGTTAGTGTGAGTGAGGCACGGCGCCAAGGGCGATGTTGACCGGCTCATCTGGCGCGGTATCGCCTCTACTGCAAGACACTGAAACACCATGCAGTGGTATCGTAGATCACTTGCCTGGCTGGTACTTTCAGTGGTAAGTTTTAAGCTAAGTCCATTGCATGTTTCTAGAGTATTTTCACACGAATCCCGTGAGTAGTTTTTCAGATATAACAGGCTGAAAAAGATGTTTTTAGCTACTTTGAGGGTCTCTGCAATGGTTTTTGCAATTGATGTGATGTTTTGAAAATACCTTTCCTTTGTCTTTTGAAGTGTATTTTATTTTGGTGCGTTGGCAAAATGGGCACGTGTGGAATAGTTACGTAATAAAACGTATTTACAAAAAAACAACAACGCATTTTAAGTGTTGGACCTAGCGTATGAGCAGTGCTGTAGCGTAGCACGAGAAGTTTTTTTCCTATGTATAACAATCACACGTGTTATCAATGTGTTTATCTACGAAAAAAAAGACACTTGAAACCATGTCTCTTTCGTTTTCAAAACGAACTAAAAAAGTATAAGTAATTTCTCCTAGCCCCATACAGATTTATAACTCCGTACCGATTCTTAACCCTATACAGATTGATCTGAAAATTTGTGTTGCGAATTTGTAGTATAGCTGTGAATATTCTTCTAAGATTTTAAACGAAAAACGTGGGTCGCATGCAATAGATATTAGTAAGGAATGTTAGAGGGTGGCTGCCGTTAAAAAACTCACACAAGAGTTCATATTATTTGCAGTTCTTAAAATTGTTAGTGACGTAGGTGAACTATCCATGCATCAATTACTTATTGCTTGCGCTCTCCTTTTTTTATAACCAATTCTCAGTCACAAAATTTCAGGATAATCTATGTGGGGTTAGGAATCGAAATTTGGTTATAAATATGTATGGGGCCATAAGAAATTGTTTTACCTTTTTTTAACTCTTTTAAAAAGTGGTACGTGGGGGACTTTGGGACAATTTTTTTTCTACGTGTGTCAACTGTGAGAAAATATTAATTAAATTTCACATGGACATATACAGCCTGGTATTCATCGCAAGTAAATTTCTTTACTCAAGAGTGCTATATATGCAAAAAAATTGAGATTTCCCAAAGTCACCCCTGCTTACGGTATATTAATTTTTTTAAATTAAAATATTTGTCCTGCGTAGCGACAGCTAGGAAGGCTGACTGCATCACTGGCCTACTTACCGGCAACAGAGCGCAGCTTAGTCGCCTGAAATATAACCGACGTTGTATACTGGGAGGATCTCCCCAGGGGATCCAGCCCCGGATATGCGGGGTTTTTACGACGGGACGACGTTATTTCAAGATGGGGGCGCCTGGTGCAGCGAGTCCACGACCTTCCACAACTGCAGGTCGCGGCTGCCAGCCTTCTCCTCGCTAATAAGGCTGTTAAAACGAGTCACGAGGTTGGCCTGGGTAGTGCAACATTTCAGCTTCAGGCGTTCAAATAGTAACCGGGATGTAGTTTTTAAACGTCTAGTAATAAGTCACGAGACCCTGAAGACAATATCATATACGAAATGATACGATACAATATAACATAAGTTAATGTATAAAAATGTAACATGTTTTAATATATTATATTATAACATAATACAATACCATTAATATAATATAACAGAACACAGTGTAACGCAATTTATATAACATAATATATACAGATGAGGATATATCGCGAAAAATTTTTTCTGCCAGTATACCCTTGAAAACACTGTAGTTTCTTGTGACATGTATGATTCGGTGATATGTGTCTGACACACTGTAGCTGTCTGCAGACCAATAACAGGCGTAAAATATTACAATAGCGGGATTTCTATTGGCTCAGTCAAATAGGGCAACAGTTCTACTAACGAGCGAAATCCAGTAATAGTTTCATAAACTGAGCGTACCTTGAAACCCGGCAAACAGTCAAGTTTTCTCCGCGTAATACCATCATCTCTAATAATTTAATAGAATTATTACAGTATAAACAAACACAGCCTATCTATGGTGGACTCTTAAGACGGCGTGGCACAAAATTCAACGCTAAAATCATTAATATATAATGTACGTTTCTTGAAGCCAATTTGCGAAAATTAAACAATAGCTATCCTAGACAATAGTTTTAGCCAACGTTTAAAAAAAATTGTTTCCAGTTTTACGAACTTCTGAGACACAATGTCTGACGCCGGAACACCGTACATTTAACTGCGGCGCAAGAGATTACGCGTAACGAATTTGTAATTTTGGATAAATATTTACTCATAAAGTTGGCAAATACCATTATCTAGGGTTGTCATTGAGTATTTTATCCATATTGGCTTCGAAAAAAGCGTAGAAATCAATTGATGTTTTCAGCGTTTATTTATCTACCACGCACTCTTAAACTTGTCAGTTGGCCGTGATAAGGAGGAAGGTGTCTGGCTCAATCGCCGAGTATGAACGAATGTCCCCGAGCATTTCCGAAGAGCGTAAAAAGGTGCTCGGTTTCTCGACTGACCCAATTATGTCGATGTCGCAGGCCTCCTCCCCATCTTTCCCATGTCATTCCGAGCTAGCGATGCATCGTCCCTGGAATTTCTCTTAGCCTTCTTTTTTTGTGCTTCCGTGAATGTAGATGTTTGCTGGTGCTTTACCCACCGCCTCACCGCCTGAAGAGTTTTTTTGGTACCCAACACGAGCAACGAAAAGAAGAGGTGGGGGAGATTAAATCGTTGCCGTGGGATGAAAAAAAAATATAACTACGTTTACACTCTTTCAGCGTTGCTGATTTTCAAAAGTTAAAAAGTGAGAGTCTTCGTCATATTGAGTCATTGTATATTTTGTCACAACTTTTATTTTGTGGCAATTTGTGGAACTTAAAATTAGCCTAACACTAGAATATAATGTATACTGATATAATTTTAGACATTATAAATCTTTCGTTGATACATATATTATTGCAGTTTGAAAGGTAATGAGAATTTTCTATCTGCAATCAGATCTGTAGCGACAGTAACGGAAAACAAGAGATTTATGATGTCTAAAATTCTATCAATATGTATTTTATTCGGTGTTTAGGTTTAAGTTTCATAAACTTTTCCAAAAATTGAAACTATGACACAAAGTACGAAAGTTCAATACGGAGATGATCTCTCTCTCTCTCTCTCTCTCTCTCTCTCAAGGTGGAAGTTAAACAATTTTATTGTATTTTCAGTTTTTGAGCCATAAAATTTATTCAAATTGTATTATTAAAATTTTCTCTTCGACAAAGCATAGGATAGTTCTTAATCAACTGCTTGACATATGTAATAATGGAATCTTTCATTTAAGTGGTCATGCAGAATCATTGCCAGGGAATTATAGGTTAACATTCAAGGATTCTCTTGCAATGATTCTGCAGGGCATATTAATGAAAAATTACATTATTTATGTCAATCAGTTAACCAAGATATATAATATGCTTTGTCGAAGAGGAAATTATGATAAAACAATATGAATAAATATAATGGCTCAAAAACTGAAAATACAATAAAATTGTCTAACACTCCCCGTTAAAAGCCTACCTCGAACTGGTTGCTGTGGAGTAATATCCATGAAAAATGAGAAGAGGGTAGAGGCACCTGGCAGGTGCAATTATAAGGTATTGTGTTTTATATTAAATTCGGTTGTGCTCAATATCTGTCAAACCTGCATATATGCCACGTCGGACTTCTTGTTCATCTCGGTGTGGCACACGTTGATACAAAATATTTTTGGCTGTTTTTACAATACACTGAAAACTGAGAGGGAAATAAGTAATTTTTATGTAAAAATAATGCTCGCAGACCCTTACACAGAATTGTGATGTCATGAAAAATAACGGAGCGTCATGTAATGTAAACCAACATGTAAATCCCTATCATGTTAAAGGTGCAAGTTACGTCATGTCCAGTTTATAATTCAGTCGTTACTACCGCTCGCGGGTAAATATTGTAACAAAAAAAAGATATGGAGGATGTAGCAAGCTGTATAGAAACTGTATTATTTATTTATGTCTTTTAGAACAGCGAAAATAAATCATTTTACCTTATCTTACACTTAACCAACTACAAACAATTTCATATGACATTTACACTTCAATAGTTACAATCACACAAATAGAAATACATACAGACACTAAATCTATCAGTTCTACATCTAGTAAACTATTACCAACAGTACAGAAAAACACTGACGTGAAACAATATAGAATAACACTTAATGCTAACAATAGTGTTCTAAGTTTAAAATAATGGCCAAAAAAAATATACATCAGACAATTTAAGTTAGTAAGAAACACAGTAACTGCTTAATCTGACAAATAATATTTACACGAGTTCAGATAATGACCTAATATAAAAATTTGTTTTTGTTTTTCGGTCTCATCTTAACAGATGTAAATATTTGTGTGCACCACGTTTACAAGCCGGGAGTGTTGGCGAGGTCGGCAAGTTGGCTGGTAAATTGTTCCAAACTCGAGCAACAGAGACGGTAATTGACCTTGAGAATGAATTAGATTTGTGGGCAGGTATAGTAAGCTGTTGAGATGTTCTTGATCTTGTGTTGAAGTAGTGATCGTTCCGTAAGTCTCCAGCCTATGCTTGTCAAGTATTCAGGGGTGGCACCTGGCGATAAAAGTATTTTATAGGCCAGGGTTCGACTGTGATGTCATTGAGACGAAGACATTTTTGTTTATCCATATACAGGGGTACATCGATGGCCCTGTTCAAAAGGGAAAGAACTCAAAATTCCCAGTTTTGAGTAAACTGCATCTAGAAAGATTTCCGTTTTGCCGAGACTTCTATTAACATATTTGGTTGGTGTAAATTTGAAGCAAAAGTACAGAGGCTACTGTTTAAGATATTTAAAATATTTATAGTCTGCCTTTGCTGAAATTATCATACTTTAAAATAAAACAAATATAACTTCTAGCTCTTTACTGACAATCAGAATAAAGTGCCATGTTATTAAAACAAGTGACTTTGCGTGTTGTTTTTCTTTTCAATTGAATAGAGTGCACTTATGTCTATGAGTTAGTGAGCCAAATTCAAAAATGCAATTTTTTGAGTTGCTTCCCTTTTGAACTGGGCCATCGACATGTTCTCGTAGCTTTAGACCAAACACAAACCGAACACAAGCATTTTGAATGCGCTGCAGTTTCGCTGATAAGTTTTCACTCATTTCGGGAAATACTACATCACGATAATCAAGTACAGGAAACAAGAGGTTCTGTATAAGGGCAGTTTGAGGCAAGAAGTGCTTATTTCTGTTTAGGAAATGTAAAATTGAATGCTAAAAAGACACATTTTGGCTACGTGACCAGTCCATGAAAGATCTTAATTGATGATGACTCCAAGGTCAGTCACAGTCGGAAGATCATTCATGAAAAGAGAAAATATCAGTGGTCCGAGAACCGACTCTTGCGGCGCCCCACAATCAGTATTCCTCCACGCGGATTGTTGACCGTCAATTATAACATACTACTAACAATCTCGAAGATATGACTGCATCCATTTTATAGCGGCTTCTGAGAAATACAATAACGAACCGAATCTGTGTAGCAATATACTGTGGTTTCCTGAATTGAAAGCTTCACTTAAGTCTAGTAGTATTGTCGCATGGCGTTTATCAGTTGACGTATGAATATCGTCCACAATATTAACCAATGCGGTGCGTGTGCTGTGGTGCGGGTATTCGCTCATTGTCTGCTGTTCCAGTGAGAAGCAGTTAATGGACAAATTGTCGGGGCTTGAGTATAAATAGGATAGTTGATTGTAACATGCAGGTCATTCAATTTGCGAAATGTTCTTGTCCCTACTGGTGAGTTTTCAGAATCTTTTCGAAAATGTTTCTTTTTCCGCCGCCGCCTATCATCACTGGGGACAGGCACAGCTGCATCAGAATGGGGGATTAACGCCGTCATTCAAGGTCCTACGCTGTCTTAGGAACACCAGGAGTTGTGTCAGGCATCCTCTTGTCAGGCAGAAGAGGACACTGTGATGTTTTCTCGGGGTATTCACGTTTCCCTCGCCCTTTCAATCCATCGCTTATGCACACTCGCCGTGAATCGCCCTCACCCGGGTACTAACTAAAATAACTTTACTCACTTACTTACCTCTCAGATTACGTAACACTGGAAACCTAAGTTGTGTGATATTTGAACGATTCCTGTAATGTGTTAGTTGGGTCTATTATTAACTAAACCAATTTTGTGGACGTTACGCCCTTGGGAGCAAATGTTCTCGAGTTGCAGAAAATCCCACAACATTACCTTAGAAAATAATAAAAAAAAAATGAATAAAAATTAGGAAGAATCTTGTAATTATTAGGGCCACGATTTTCTCGCGAAGAGGTTTTTGTCACACTTTGTTTCAGTATCTCACGTGCACATCGGCAGCTGTGCTTCATGGTTATTGGCAGCGTGTCTTTCTTTAGACACGTCTCTCAACTGACAGCACCAATCATAATAAGATAACTGTGACTCTGTACGTCTGTAATTTGCCAAGACAAGTGAGGGTACAATCATCCAATCACAGACGATGTAGCAGAGCAGCAGATGTGCACAAGACGCATTTAAAACAAATGTTGGAAGAAAAAAAACCTTTTCACGATAAAATCGTGGCTCCAAGTATTAGCTGAAACGAACATATAACATTTAAACCATTTGGATAGAAGTTAAGAAAGACTTTAAGGGGGTCAGGCTAATTTAAAGTAGTTTAACACATACATTCTCTACACATTATATATATATATATATATATATATATATATATATATATAATGTCCCATAAGTCCGGTCTCATATAAGGAATATAAATGGGTTAAATATGGAACGTAATAATAGTGATGCCGTGTGCTGGAAGTACGATGACGGCAGTGCGTTCACCTTCACGTGCCATTACGACAGAAAATAATGCGAAGTGCGACTTGTCTTATGAGACTGAACGGCGTGGGACATTCTGTACATATAATTTCGTGTGTGTGTCTATATATATATGTATATATATATATATATATGCTTATACACACATGAATTTGCCCAAAAAATTTAGGCAATAATAATAGATTAGATGTTTATCTGGTAATAATTCCAATTTTAAAAACATTTGTAGTGGTATTTCTACAGTTTTTTTATTTACATGGAAATTATATAGGTACGCCATAGTTGAAAAAAAAAGGGGGGGGGATAGTCACAACTTCATTGTCATATGCTTCTCGGCTGTAATTATTTAAGAATGTTTGAACTTATTTAAAACAGCGATTATAGTATAATAACAGCTGTATTTGCCCAATTTCCAATTTCAATTGTCACGGGGGTCCATGGCCCACCTTGTAGGCGCGCCTATGTAGCCAGTGACAGCGACGGCGGGCGTGTTTTGCTGCGCACGCAGCCGAGCACTAAAATAAGGGGGGTGGGGTGGATAAAGGAGAGGGGGTGTTGTACTGTAAGTAGGTCGTGGGAAGCGCTCTGGCCCTGTCCCCTCGTCGGCGTGTTCCTTGACATCTGGTCGCCCGTCCTCGTCATGTTTACAACTGTCTACTACTATACTCTGTTCACCGTCAAGTCAGCACTTCCGAAGATAGGCTTGCTTAGAATCTAAATGTAATGTATACCTTGGACACGTGGGGTGAGTTTGCGAAATTACAATTCACGTATGTGGTAGCGCTGAATAATATACTTACGATAAATCCCGAATAATAATATCCACATGACATTGAATTAATATGTACTCGCACTTTACAAGTATGTGAAATAAAAATGTTATAAAAGTGTCCGAAATCACCCCGTGTATCCAATCACCCCTACTTACAGCATATGATTTTTAATGTAGTCTCTGACTTTTTGTTGAGTATAGCATTGAGTATTGCTCGATCCACGATTTTATTGTGAAAAGATTTTTGCATCAGTTGGTTTCAATGTCCTATGTGCACATCTGCAGCTCAGATTCACGGCCAGTGATTGGATGTTCTAACATTCACACTGGCGAATCACAGACGTATGGTGTCACAGTAACCTTGTTCTGATTGGCGCTGTCAAACGAGAGACGTTTCTGAACGAAGACAAGCTGCCATTGACAATGTAGAAGAGCTGCTGGTGTACACGTAAGACATTGAAACCAATTGATGCAAAAATCTTTTCGCTATAAAATCGTGGATCTAGCAATAATCAATGCTATACTCAACAAAAAGTCAGAGGCTACACTAAAATGCATATGCTGTAAGTAGGGGTGATTGGATACACGGGGTGATTTCGGACACTTTTATAACATTTTTTAGTGGCAAAATTAGCCTCTAATTAGTACATAGGATGATTTGCTACATTTAAGAAATAGTTCTACATATGCCCATTATGCTAATGTACGATAAGAAAACAATCTTCGGACAAGGACTCGAACAAGGGAGTTAATGGTCGGAAGTGAGGACCACGTGGCCGGGACAGACAGGGGCGGTGTTTGGCGGGAAAGAAGGAAGCTCTGGTTGTGCGCGCATCAAGCCCCGCCCAGTAGGAGAGTTACCACGGCCGTGCGCATGCGCAGATAAAAGCATTTCTCTTTTATTGCGTGCAATAAAGAGGAACCGTAATCGGCGCCGAATAAAACGACGCTCGTAAACTTTATGAAGTCATGTGGTGTTGGGTGGAGGAGGGGAGTTGTTGGGTTGTGGTGGGGGGAGTTCTTCATGATGTCCCGGCGTGTGTGCGCTTCCGAGATAGGGCTGTCCAAGATGAAGCTGCAGTAACGTGTGTATAGCCGGTTCGCGATAAAGTCAGCACTTTTGAAGGTCGTCTTGTTTAGAACGATAATTTAAAACCATTATTTATTGTGACCTAAGACGTTAACTTTTGAGTATGGTACAATATATACTTTGTTAGTAAAGTAGACCTATATTTTGTTTTATTGGAAAGTGGCAGGAACTAAAAATTAACTGAAAAAAAAATTGGAACTAACTTTTCTAAAGTGCTCTATTAATCCCGTACCACCTATAGCATTGTGCCAAGTGACATTATTCGATCACTCTAGCCAGGGGTTTAATATACATAGCAAATGATAAACAAATGAGAAACCCCACAAGTCTATTTAATGAAGAACAAGTTGCCAATGTATTAAATATGGGTCTATTTCTAAAGGATGTTTACATGGCAGAAATTCATAATTTTATAGGGAGCCGCAGTGGTCAGACCATTCGCCTCCCACCAAGGTGATCCGTGTTCGATTCCCGGCGGGATCGGTCCCTGGATTCTCGCTTATGGGAATCGTGCCGGTTGATGACGCTGGTCTGCGGGTTTTCTCGGGGATCTCCCGTTTTCCTCGCCCCTTCATTCCCGTGCTGCTCCATACATGTCACCCTTCACCAGTGCTTAAGTCCTAGATGCTAAGTGCTGACCAAAATCTCTTCCCTTCCACCTTCGTTTATTTGTGTTCCCCGCATCAGAGAATAGTGGAATTTTTACAATTGGCCTTTTGTTGAAAAGACCTGCAGACGCGCCATACAAACTGCTGGCCAACTGCAGATGTCAGTTGAGAACACAGTGATTTGGAATCTAATTTGCTGTCGGCTGAAAACGCTTGCAGATCTCTGCCCATATATATTAGGATATAACGTTTATCAATGTTTAGACTTGGTCGTGGAAGGTAATGAACGAACCTCAATGCGCAATGTTGCGTGTTCGATACTCGGTGCTACCACTTTTCTTTTTTTTCAATAGTTCGGCACAAAAATACACGCACAACCAAGCAAATACTAAGTGTTACCAAAATGCAAGCCATTTATTTTGGGGAAACTTTCCTTTAGAGAAATAACAAATACTACATAAACATATGTCCTAAAACGAACCGTTGCTGATATATACAGGTCTCATGATTTACAGTGCATCAGGTAGGGCCTAAGTGCCGGTATTATAGACCTCTTTCGAATAACAACAAACTGTTATTCCCATAGAGAAAGCATTGGTAAGCAGCTGGTTGTCATTCGAAAGAGATCTATAGATACGGCCCTACGGATCTAGTTTTGGATGTTGGGGGAGGTGGGGCGACGATGATGGCTTCAACAGAGGGTTCGGGGGGTCCTCCCCGGAATGTTTTAAATTTAAAGGCGCCAAAGATTGAATTAACAGCCTTACAAAATTTTTCAGATTCTTGTTTTACATTCATAACATTACGTGACTAGAGAGGATGGTATATCGCGAAAATGTTTTATGTCCAACGTAACCTTGAAAACACTGTAATTTATTGCAACATGTATTGTTGGGTGATATACGTCTGTCACAACGTAGCTGTCTGCAGACCAATATCGGGTATCAAATATTATAATGGGATTCTTATTGGCTCAGTTAAATAGGGCAACATCTTCACGGACAAGCGAAAGCGAGTAATTTTTTGAACGTGTGTTGAAATCTATCAAACAGTCAAAATTTCCCGCGATAAATCATCTCTACACATGACTTACGTTTGGGAAGAGGGGAGGGGTGGTTGCCCTTTAGGCTCTTCCTCCTCTCCTTGTATATCCTCCGTGCAGAGCATGGATCACGTGCTGGTGGTAGATCATGTTACTATAGAACATTAATTATTTATAAACGTATTTTATTTCGACCACGATCTCTTAGACAGTGATTTCGACCAATGCCTACCATCTACACTGTAAGAAATTGTTAGTAAATTTGCCATTCGTGCGTAGGGTTCTGAAGCTTCGGGAAAAAACCGGAAAAATTAAAAAATTAAGAAAAAAAATTGGTTTTTTTTTCCTTTGATGTGAAAGCGGGGAAAATTTGATTTTTTGATCAGGGTGAAAAATTACAAAAAATAAAAAAAAGTGCAATAAAACTAACCTTACAATTTCTGAATTACAAATTTGGATGTTAAAGTTTTTTTACATTCGGGCCTATCTGTCGATACACATAGCACCCTACCAGTACCATGAAATTTTAAATAATCAGTTAATGTAATACAAAGTTAAAAAAACAACAACAATAAAGTTGGTACAGTAAAATAAACAATATGCACATGAATTAACCAGAAATAGTTGTCGAACACATACTCATACACAATTTACAATCTCTGTCAGGAAAACAGTTTCAATTAAAACAAAAGCCATTTGTAGTTCAAATTCACAAATAACTCACCAAGACTTGCTGCTTGCATCAACTGGCTAAGTGGCGTACTTTGCTGTTGTTTTACGTTTATCAACTTCATGATTTGCCATTTTTTTCAGACACATAATTGACATATGAAATTTGACACTGATTGCTGTTGCTAGGTGTTCAGTTATTACTTACGAAGGTGTGTGTGTTCCTTACTACTAGTAAACAAGTTACTTAAATTACAGTTATGTGATGCTTCTGCAGTTCCCCTTATCTTAAAACTGTAATGTTCTCATGTTAGCCTTCTTTCTACATTCATAGTCCCTGCTAGTAAGAGAACATTCAGTATGAATCAGATAGGCCAGGTCTCCGCTTTTCTCCTCATTTTAGTTACCTTGTATAAGTTACTATATATTATTTAACCACCACAGGTTCAGTATAACTTTACAATGATTTTAAACAATTTTTCCGGAAAATTTGGAAAAAAGCTTGATTTTTTTCGTGTTTTTTTTCTTTCACCAATTTTTCTGGAAATTTTAGAACCCTAGGAGTAAAGGAGCGCTAAGAAGAGAAGTATGGTAGAATTGTTTCCCAGACATCCATGGTTGCACTCCTATACCTTTTTATATTACAGTCAAATGTATACTGAAGTTACCAGTCTTGTATTATATGAAGAGTAAAAGTATGCATGTTTACAAAGCGGAAGTATGGTAACTGTTCCGTATTGTGTTTAGGTTAATTACTTCCTAGACATTTTAGGAAGTTTTTTTTAAATTACATTACGACTAGTCTGTTATGTAGTTGCCAATAAACAACTGCAACGGTATTCCGCAGAAACACTATTCAGCCGAGCACACACTGCGCTATACATAGAGATGATGGAATATCGCGAAAAATGTTTATGCCGACATACCCTTGGAAACACTGTAGTTTATTGTGACATGTATCGATTGGGTGATGTACGTCTCGGTCTGACACAATGTAGCTGTCTGCGGACAAATACTAGGCATCACAATAGTGGGATTCTTATTGGCTGCGTCAAATAGGGCAACTGGTACAGGTTCAAGCGAAAGCCAGTAATACTTTGGTAAGCTGAACGTGCGTTGAAACCCAGCAAACAGTCAAGTTTTCCTGCGTTAAATCATCATCTCTAACTATTTATTATGTACTGTGAGCTGTAGTCCAGAAATGGGGCGTTTTCGGTCATATGTTCACATAATATGTTTTATCTTCTAGACGTAAGGATTGTTCCCCCGAAATGTTGAATTGCAACATCCTGTGTTTAGTTGTACTGACCAAATATTACACTCTGTGCAACAGATAATAAAAGCAAAGAAGTAATGAACGGTTCCTCCAGAGTGCAGAGAACGGTCGTAGTGCGGTGCGTTGGGCAGAAGTCATTGATGGCGCACGGAAGGCAGTTGGTAGGGCGCGGATAGAGACAAGTTTATTGATGGTTGGGCGCGCGGCCGGCTCGTCTGCTCAGGAAGGCGTGTAAATTACTGAGCGCAGTGTAGTTCCTGCTCCATAAACAATGATTAATTACCAGGCGTCGCTGGAGGGGTGCCCAGTATCCGTGCCCTGCAGTGTTGCCACGTAACTGCAGTAATACTGCGCAAGGCACTGTGTTAATTTTGTGCTCACCATTTAATGACGGTATCTTAAGGGGCCTCCCTAACTGCGCTTGAAATGTTTGCAGCGAATTGCGATTATTCTTTTATTGACGAAACTGCTAAACACGCGTTATATTTGTATATCTACAAAAACAACACACACTTCAAATTATGTCGCTATAGTTTCAAATATTCAGCACGTTTATTAAAAACATCATTTTCGGGCCCCTTTATGTCCAAAAATGTGTTTATCAGACTACCGTATCTGGAAAAATAACCGACTTCGAAAATCACCATTATAGAAACAAGCGCTAGACTTTGAACTATGCTGGCCACAAATAAAATAATGTGGTCACTACTTAGTGTCTTATAGTCTACGTCAGTTAAGTGTCTTGCGCGGAGAGGCGATAATGCATTATATACGTCGGCCAACGACAACCTTACCGTCCCTGCCTCACACACACGTGCGTTGCAGGCTGTTCGTCAATACGCTTTTACGATGCTATTTCGCATAGTTTGCCCATTATGTCTATGTACGAAAAGAAAATACACTTCAAAAGATGACTGACGAGCCGTTTCAAAGCATCACGTCGATTAGGAAAATCGTTACGAAGTCCCTCAAAATGGCCAAAACACGTTTTTTTTTTATATGTTGCATCTGGAAAACTACTCACGGTATTCGTGTGAAACTACGTTAGGGTCATGCAATGGACTCTGCTTAAAACTTAACACCAATAAAAAGATGGGGTCACCACACACCACTCAAAGTATCAGTCAGGCGAGTGATCTACGATACCACTGCGGCCGTCTCAGTGTCTTGCGGTAGAAGCGATACCGCACCAGATGAGCCGGTCAACATCGCCCTTGGCGCCGTGCCTCACTGACACAAACACACGGCCACCAGGCGGGTGCCTTAAGAGAAAATGTATTTTATAACCATCTTCGTATATTGTATTTCTGTGTACTAGGATAAAATAGTTAATGTATATGTCACCGGAATACTGGTATTTCTGGCAACGTACCACCACAGCAGTCCTAGGACATCCTGAAAGGTTGTAGGGGCACGGTGGCGGAGTGGTCAGACCTCTCGCCTTCCATCAAGGCGATCCGGGTTCGATTCCCGGCAGGGTCGGTCTCTAGATTTCCGCATGTGGGAATCGTTCCGGACGATGCTGTTGGTCGGCGGACTGCTTCATTCTCGCCTCGTGTCACCCCTCACCAGCGCTTAAGACCTAAATGTTAAGACGGCCGCCTGGTGAAGGGCATGTTTGTGTGTGAGGCGGGAATCGATGAGGCGCTACGGGCGACGTCGGCCGGCGCATGTATTGTGATATCGCCTCTACGGCCAAAGTCGTAAACGCTCACGCAGTGTTCCCGCCTAACATATTTACTGTGCGACTTTAAGCGAGACCCTATTATTTTATTAAACACGTCACTGTAGCAAAGTCCAATGTACTGGTAGACCTCAATTTCGAACAAATCCGTTACATATACTTAAGAAACAAGAGCGTAAAAAAAACCGATTTTAGCTAAGTTTCAGGCGTTAAAAATAATGCTTCCAATGTGCGTGATGTCTTGAAAGTCACATTCACAAGTAGTCTCAAGTGTGTTTTCTTTTCGTAGATAGCATTGTGGACGCACGTTTACTGCTCTCTGAGAAAAAACGTAACTGCGAACACGCTGCACGCAGTTCGAGCACCAACTAGGCGGCCGCCTTAAGGGCCGACCAAAGTTACTCACTCACTAAAGAGGTTTACACAGTTAAAATCTTCAGCAGTAAGAAATAGATTTAAGACGTAAGCATTAGAGTCTCAACAATCTGAACGTACGCAATAGGAAGTTACTGCCTAAGTACAGCAGGGTTATTCTTTGAATGTTGTAATTTTGGCTGTATTGATTATGTATGAATGCTAATTTACTGAGGGAAAAGTTGACTGTTTGCTAGGCTTCAATGTACTGTAATCATTTCCGTCGCATTTCTTTCGTTACTGTTGAGTCCCTATTTGACTGTGCCAATGATAATTTTGGTGCGCTACCACTGGACGTCTGTGATTCGTCTGTAAACAACTAGACTGTGCCACATAACCGTCGGCCAATAACACAAGACGCAGAATACTACACTAGTTTGGTGAATACGCTGGCAGAAAACATTCTCGCTATTTTCCACCAGCTATAGCTATGGTTAAAATAATTTTGTAAAACAATGAGGAAATAATTACTGCGAGACATGTATAGTTCGTTCGGGATAAAGTGAGCACTGAAAATGTAACCTTTGAAAAATATCACTAGCTGTTGCTGCATATAATTCAACATTAACCGTAGTTGCCTTATTGCGTGTACAGTTGGCAGCGAATAGCCGAATATAGTTCCGTGTATTATCTTATTTTAATTCAACAATACTAAAATAAAATCAACTGAAATCGAGATGCTTGTATTTTATACGACTAATATACTTTTTTTTATTAAACTAATTAGGTTCCTACTGACTACACAATTTATATTACACGCGTAAACATTAAGTGACGTGTCCAGAGAGGTTAGACGTTTCCCGTCATTAGCCATTGCGTGCGGAAAGATATGAATTGCCTGAGCATATAAATTTTGCAGGGCTTTTTTGAGTGCTTACTTTATCCCGAATCGCCAATAAACGATGCTCCGTTAGTTAACAACTTGAAATAAATTACAAATTATATTTCTTTACTTGAAAATAACCTGGCTTGCGTGTGTTTTGTAGGTTAAACATATATGGTGGTTACCGAGTGAATTTCTAATGATATCGTAGGAATACCGACGTTTACTGCGACTGGTTGAGCTAACGATTCCCACTGCCGAACTTAAGCAGTAAGCAGTGATAGTTCAATTGGATATTAACCGGTTTAAACCACTGTGTTTGAAAAAATTTTAAGCTATACTGCTATACAGTATATATATTTGCCAAACGCTGTTCAACTTTTACACATCAAATAATATGTAATTTACCCAAATATAATAAAGCTCCTATAGATTTTGCATAGTCACTAAATGGCAGCAGTTGCGGTGCAGAGAACATTAAAAAAAAGTAATACATAATTTTTCCGTACTCAGCCCGATAAGTTTGCTCTTCAATATTACGTGCCGTCTGTTCCACGCCGATGTTTTAAGAACACTCGGTCATATATGCAGCTTACTGTCTTGACATGTGCGTTGTCATGCTTAAGATTGATTAATTGGACCAATTACAAACTGTTGCCACTGAGGTCACATTCCACTGCACTCTCACGCATTCGCTCTCGATAGCGATGACTTCAACTCACAGTGAACAACTTCGGTAATTAAAAAAATTGCTGAATTTTCAACTTCTTCGTGTACTTTTTCGACTTTTTTTGAACAAAATATTACGTTGTGGGTTTATAAATGTTAGGTTACACAACCTGTGGCTTGTTATTTCACTGTGAATTATTTCATCGGAGTAAGCCAATTGATTATCACTGTTTTCATGGCAGTGTAACATGCAAATTTTAACTTTGACGCACAATTTTGAGAAAACTATGTGAGCTAAAAATGTTTCGTAAGAGGAAACTGCACACACAAGTATTGTGTACAAAATCAACAGTGTTCCACTGAAATGTAAAATCTCGATTTTGTACTACTTGAACACCCTTAAAGGAGATACGAGATTCGAATTGTTCCAAATATGAAGTGCATAAGGAAAAATTTATAACGACTGTGAGGGCGAAGACTATTAGTTTGGATTTGTCTGAAGTATCCAGGTCATTTCGTAGGCTTTGACAGTCATATACAACAAATTACCGTTCCACCAAGTCAATTCTAGGTTGGCCAGGATAGTGCACACATTTCAGTTTCAGTAATTTGTATGTTATATAAACAAAGCACCTAATATAAACATCAAAGTCCGAAGATTATACCTCACTCAAAAGTTAACGTTTGTTGTTATAGTAAATATATATATATATATGTATATATATATATATTCAGTTTTATATTTTGTACAAAATACAATGTGACCCGTCCAAGGTAAAGTTAGCACAATGAGAATTTTACTTTTTCTTTGTTGTCTCATTCCATTTTTTTTACTGGGAATCTTATTTTCTCTATGACCATCTTTTGTGTCTGGATGTTGTCAGAATCTGATTGAATCCTTTCTCTATAATTCATGCCGTTTTTTACATAAAAATAAAATAAATAAATAAACTTGCCGAATTCCTCTGGGATTGCTTTTCAGTTTTTCTGTACTTTGTCTTATTTGACACATGTTTGCTTAACGAAACATGAGCAATGACTAGAGCCACGATTTTGTCGCGAAAAGATTTTTGCAACATATTGTTTCAGTGTCTCGCATGCACCTCGGCAGCTCTGCTTCACGGCTATTGGCAGCGGGTCTTTGCTCAGACACGTCCCTCATTTGACTGGGCCAATAACAATGAGGCTATTGTGACGTAATACGTCTGTGATTTGTCAGTTCAACCTCAAGACAAGTGTCAGTTAAAACGTCTAATCACTGACCATGAAACAGAGTTGCGGATGTGAACATAAGGCATTGAATCCAAATGGTGCAAAAAATCTTTTAGCCATAAAATCATGGCTCTAGCTATGGCGTACGTCTACAAATCACTACATTATTTAAATTAGCAGACAATACAGCAGTGTGCACTTAATAAGACGTTACAACTAGAAATATACTTCTTTAATTCACTGCCAACTTTCCTGAGACTAAACAAACCAATGTTTATACTAAATGTTATGCATAAGGGCTGTGATATTTTTAAAATCCAAATTAAAAAATGTCCTGCTTTGTCGTGAGCAGCCTATACCAGAATCCATAGTTTCTTCACATTAGGAAGAGTACACTCGTGTAATTCGACCGCTTGGGCCAGTGGGTAGAGCTCCAGACCTGCGGGTCAGGGTCCTGGTTTCGATTCCTGGCCGGGATGTATAATTTAAGGCGGCCGCCTACCTCACGTATCAAGTGCTTTGCAGCGTGTTCGTAAACAGGTTTTTTCCCTATGAAACATTTCCACGTGTGCCCATTGTAACGCATGAAAATAAACACACTTGTTTCTAAGCCCTCCAACATGGCTAAACACTGCCTTTTCAGACTGCCGCACTTCAAAATGTACTAACAGGATGTATGTTAAACTCAGATTACGACCAGCACTGAACCAAGTCATACACTTTCCACCAATAAAATTACATGGACACCGCTTAAGGGCGCGCTCACCTCAGTTTTTAACGTCTTTTTTATTTTTATATTTGTACCATATATTTATTTTCTTATTTTAAACATAAATTGTGACAAAATCTTCCTCTTAGGATTTTTTATTTCTCTCATAGTTTTTGCGTAATAAGTCTTAACGTCAAAATTTTTGCTTTAAGGTTTTATGTACGCCACTTAAACCAACTGACATATCAAACAAAAAAAAACTCAGTGCATAACAATGTTGTAGGCAATGATTTGACATATATAAAAACAAAAAAATATATATACGTTTGTATTTAAGGCCTTGTTCTTTAGTTTTGCAGTGGTTTCGAAAATATTATTTTTAACGCAAATTAATACATATATCAAAAATTTATTCTGGCAGCTTTAACACTTATGTATCATCGTTTGTATCTGAATTTTTCTGTTGCAATACACCAAACGAATTTTTAGATTTTTGCCCTTGAAATACCACACGTTTTGTTGTCAAAATAAGCCAAAATGAAGCAAGATCATTTTTTGCTGGCAAACGGTACATTATTTAAAAAAACGCTCTGGCAAAATTGTGTATCGTATGACTGTACACAGTCTCGAATTTTTTCAAAGCATTTGGTTAAAAAATATCCGAGTTATTTGCAGTTGTTTGAAATAAATGAAAGACCATGGCCTTAATAAAAATTGTTGAAATTTTAAAATTTTCATTTTAAAATTCAGCATTTTTTGTTAGATACGAAAATATTTTATTTTTGGTTTTCATACATGTCAAATCATAGTCCACAACATTGTTATACACTGTGAATTTTTTTCGGTTTGGTATGTCAGTGGTTTGAATGGCGTACATAAAACCGTAAAGTGCAAAATTTGGCGTTTACGACTCATTACGCAAAAACTATGAGAGATACACAAATTTCCTAAGAGGAAGATTTAATCGCAATTTATGTCTAAAATAATAAAAAAACATGTGGAACAAATATAAAAATAAAAAAGACGTTGATAACTGAGGTGAATCGCGCCCTTAATGTCCCATAACTAGGGCCTTGGTTGTTTTCGCGGAAAGATTTTCGCCCCACTTTGTTTCAGTGTCTTACGTGCACACCTGCAGCTCAACTTCATGATTATTGACAGAGTGTTTTTGTACAGAGTCGTTATTTATTTGACTGTGCCAATCAGTAAACGAATAACTGCCACACATCACGTCTGTGATTTGCGGGTTTAACCTCCACACGCTGGGTGTTACGATATCCAATCACTGACCACATAGCCGAGATGCAGGTGCGCACGTAAGGCACTGAAACAAAGTGCTGCAGAAATCTTTTCGCGAAAAATAGCGGGCTCTACCCATAGTTAAAACGGTACGGTGGGAACCTTGGGCGTTATTTCAGAGCTTGGCTCGTTGAGACGATGCGGCATTTGATTCGCGCTTATGTCTACGTCATTTCTGAGCCTCTAAGGCGCAGAGTACTGTGTGTGTTGTCCCCACATCTCCACCCTAGGAGAGATAGTATCATCCTCGCCTAGTCGCGTCTCAGGTGTTCCCTCAAACCCACACTACTAAGTGCATCTGCTGAAAGTCGTTGTTATTACAGTGTAGTTGACAAGGTGCATATTGGGCTAAATGCGAGGGCAGTTCATAACATTTCAAATTATGTATTATATATAGAGACATGAACTTTTCGCGAAAAGAAATTTGCCTCACTTTGTGTCAGTGACTTGTGTGCACGTCTGAAGACTTGCTTCACGGTCAGAGATCGGATGTTTTGACATTCGTGTATCGTGGGGTTTTACACGCAAATTACAGACGTGTGGTGTTACAGTAACCTTATTGTGATTGGTACAGTCAAATGAGAAACGTCACAGTTCAAAGGCACGCTGCCAATATCTATGAAGCAGAACTGCAGACGTGCACATAAGGCACTGGAACAAAGTGGGGCAAAATTCTTTTCGCGAAAAGTTCATGTCTCTAATTATATATGAATATAGAACAACCAAAATTAATTGTTAAATTCATATTCGCAGTTTCAGGTATAGGCAGTTGCAATAATTGGCCTTTGTTATTTAGCGAATTATATCACTCGAATAACAAACGAGCCCCCGGGACCACAGTCATATAAGCCGCTGTTACACGACATGCGTATCTGTGGCTTCAAAGATCACCCACGTTCCTGCGAGTAATATTCTGTGTTTCGTATAGTTAAACTAAAGTTTGACAGCTACTTATGGAGTCATTTTTCATATTTTGTAATGCGTGTCACATATTTGGTTTTAATATGAGTTCTGAGATGTCTACTTCCCCATTTGTCCTGCATTGTGACACGTATTATTGAACAAAACAGACTGTAACCGTCTGTCCATTCCGCCGAGTGATGTACAGAGCTTCGGTCGGTAGAACATTATTCAAAAACTTCTCTGTGCGTAAACTGTGTGAGAGATGGCTGCTTAATACTAGGTATCAGTTGCGTTACTGAATTAACTTATTTTGCACTTTTGTGTGATTTTGAGAACAACAGTTAAATGTCCTACTATAGCGTGAATTACATTTACCTTGCGCTACAATTCAACCATCGCAGTTTAACTTTTAACATTTATTAACGCTGCAGTGAATGCAGCAAATTAAGAATGTAAAAAAATCAGAGCAGCATGTTGGTGACCTATTAAAAAAATTGGAAAAATCTGCAGAAAGCTTGGTATATCTCTGTCGTCGTTCTGGTAGATCTGTGTTATTAGACCAAGTTAGGATGGTGCAGAATATGTTTATACCTTTTAGAATGGTACATTACAGATATATGAGATGATATTAAAATTGCCTACTAGTTATGTATACGTACTGTACAAACATGCTAGAGTTAGCCATTCATAGTAATAAGGGATTCCAAAGCGAAGGTTCTCTGAGACACATAAACAGCGGTTATTTTGCATTTATCGAGATTTTGCTATGCACAGATAAATTTAAATTGGTAAACATGTACAAGACCTAAATAATTATATGATTCATACACCTCGTTCTTCTGATGACTTGTTTACGTAACAAACGCCTCCCAACTTATTGTCCAACAGAAATGCTACATTTCAACATCGTTTTCTGTGTTTTAACTCAATGGTTTTACATGCAAGTACAACCGAGTTCCTTTCGTGTACACACGCGGGAGCCTGTGTTTGTTTACTTTTTGAACTGAGTTTTTCGTCTGCCCGCGGTTATTTACACCTGTGTAGATACGACGAAGAGACAGAGTTGAATATTGTGAGATTCCTGACGGAGCACGGAAAAAAATATTTTGTTGGTATTAACCTTGCAAAATTTATTTTGTGGTCACCAGAAAAACATTTTGTTGACACCACTAAAGTGTTATGGCCACCACAAAATTATTTTGTAGTAACTACAAAATAAATAAAAATATCAAGGAAAGACAAAATTATTATATCAGTGAGGTCGGTTGTGCTAGCACCAGGTTCCCGAACTGATTTGTTAGAGTAATTTCAACCCTGTCAAGTAGACGGAGTAAGGTTCTCGTAAACTAAGACGTTCAATAATTCAGTGAGAGACGGGGCGTGCGTACTTTGGACAGCCCCTGCTCGGTGCTGACAGTTTCTGGAAGCTCGCTGACAAGTCCCGTGCGTGCATGCGTGTCGTGACGTAACACCCAGCTGTTGAGCGAGGGAAGAGGCACGGAGGATTGATGCTGGGAGAAGGCATGTGGAGAACTCCACTCCCCGCATTTGTTTATAAGCTCTACTCGCTTCCCAGATACGAGGCTTCCTCCCACTCCTAATTTCCCCTCCCTCGCACCATGACACCAGAGGGGGTAGTCGCAAGTTGTTTACAACGCGACAGTAAAAATAAAGGAGAAAAAACCGTTTTAACGACTCGGCGGCGCGAAGCAGTTAAAAACTCGGCCAGCCTTTCTGGGAAGACGTACCACCGTGATGGGAAAAAGGGAAGGAAGAGAGGGTGCGTATGCCAGGGACTTTAGAGTGTTCCATTTCTTCAACCATGTAGGCGTGAAGGGAAGGGGGCGGCGCGCCATAGCTCTTTCTTCGACGCCTCGTATGAGAGCGCCGCGAGGGACGGACCGTAAAAATGCCGCCCGGGGTTGCTGTGGCCAGTTTTTACTGTCGCCGATGTGGAGGAATCTGTCGAGGATGATGACGCTTGGAGGAGGGCCGGAGAGGAAGTTGAGTTTTCAGCTGTAACAGCCAGTCGTGTCATATTTCTGCTGCCGCCAGATGAATATCTCCCTCCCTCCCCCTTCCTAGACCCTGGCGTTCTGTTTTGCCATGTGTGAGCTACTGCCTTCCGCCCCCCTCCCCCCTTCATTTCTGCCCTGCTCGAAGGGTTCGCGGTTCCCTCCATCGGGGACTGGCACATGTGGCGAGGAGGCCAACACTTCAAACCCCCTAAATCACTCCTCGTTTTCTTTCCATATGGATGGCCGCAGTTGGTACAATAGATAGAGCACTCGCCTCCCACCAAGTTGATCCGGGTTCGAGTCCCGGCGGGCTCGGTTCCTGGATTTTCGTATGTGGGAATAGTCCCGAACGATTCCGCTGGTCGACGGGTTTACTCGGGGGATCTTCCGTTTACCCCCGCTGCTTCACTCCGGCGCCGCTCCATACATCATGTCACCCCTCACCCAGGCGTGGTACATAATTCAACGCTAAAAGCATCAATTTAGAACTTAATGTATCTTGAAGCCATTCGTGAAAGTCAAAAACAGCAATCCTGGACAATAGTTGTAGCCAACGTTTTGAACATAATTATTTCCAGTGTTACGAACTTCTGAGGCACAATCTCTGACGCCGGAACCTCTTGCATTTAACTGCGGCGCAAGAGATCACTCGTAACGTATGAGTAATTATGGATAAAGATTTACTCATAAAGTTGACAAATACCATTATCTAGGATTGTCGTTTTGTATTTTGTCCGTATTAGCTTCGAAAAAAGTGTAGAATTCAGTTTATGTTTTCAGTGTTTATTTATCTGCAACGCACTCTTAAAGTCGTAGATGTTAAGTGCTGACCAAAATCACTTCACTCTTTCCTTACGCCACTAGAATTCCTCACACAAGCACTGATGCAATATTCCCGAGCATCGAGTCAGTCGCGCGATTCCTTCGCTGTCTGCTTCTGCGTGTAGATGTTATCACGCAGCCCTTGCCCCAATAAAGCCCGCTGCCCATGATGCAATATTTGGTACCATTTAGTGTGTCAGACTGTTTGCTAGTTTTCTAAACTGGGAGCCGATAAACTACGAGGACAAGTTTTCGCTGATTACGACAATGGCTTCCCTGCTGGTCTGTTAAGAGAACAAGTATAATTAAAACTGCAATAAGCGTTGCGGGTAAGTTTAGCCGAAAAAAATAGAAATATTATAATTTTTTATAATTTCTTGTATAACATATGCTTTATTTCTCGCTGCATAGTCGGTGTACGGGATTTGCCCACCAGCAAAGCGGCAACTTTGTGGCGCGACTTATAAAAACCTTTGGGTAGGAATAAGGGAAAAAATGTTGTAGCAAAGTAAATTTGCTAAATTTTAAAGTTACATATCTTTCTTCATATTTTGGAACGCATGAATGAGTTCGTCGAAAATCCACTTCGCACGCTATGAGCGAGGCATTTGTGGGCTTAATTCGAACAAAAAACTGAGACTCATGATTTGCCAGTTTGATACCGCTAATCAAAAATATCGAGACGTCGACATCGACATCAGTATTTTTTTTAATGGTAAAGGACTATATTTACGCAAAAGGTAAAGAGTAAATAGTTCCATGAAAAACAAAACGAACTGCTTCGCACTCTACCATATGTGAGACTTTATCATAATAGATCAAAACCTCTTTGTCAATTAATTTTACTTTCAGTTTGAATGGCAAGTATTCTGGTACACTGTAGAATGAAATCTTCAGGAGAAATTAAACCAAATACTTTTTAAAACGTATGGTGAGATCTGTACAAGAACTATGTAAGTTTCACAGTCAATTTCTACCTGCTGTATGTTCATTTTTTAGGTAAAAAAAAGTGCTTGAATAACACCATTTTGTACCTAAGAATAAAAAATTTCCCCCCACTTTTTACTAGGTGCGCCATCAAATTAATTTTTAATGTCACAAGGAAACTTTGTTGATTAGGGTGGGGGGCGTCATACAGGGGCGTCATTTCAGGTTTTTCCAGGGGGGGGGGGGCAAGATTTTGTTTTCTGACGACAGTGACCTTGTTGCATCTTTTTTATTAATTAAGCATGTATAAATTACATGCTTTAATAATAAAACTTCAGTTTTATGTCCTTAAGTTAGCATTATTTACATTAAAAAATACAAAAAATATATTTATACACAAAAATTCCAAATCCAGGGGGGGGGGCATGTGCCCCCCCCCCCTCCTTGTAGGCCCAACTGACGCCCCTGGCGTCATACTCTCTAGAGGTAGGCACCCCTACTTATTTCGTGATTGGAGTGAAATCTGTGGCGGAACTTAGCTATTTTCGAAGGACAAGCAAATTGGAAGGCAAGAAAGACAGTCCAGAAGGCATGTGTATACAAAATTGTTTGTAGTGTGATTTGATTTGTATTTCTCTTCTTTGTAATTTGTATGCTTCATGTGTCAGTACGTGTAAGTTGTGATTTGTGGAAACTAATGACCCCACGCTCAAGACTTGGGTAAAACCCCTCCCATTTCGAGGTTATTATATACGGCCTTAGAACATACTATACGAGCGTTATAGTTCAGCTAGTTACCCTGCATAATTTTGCCATTAAACATGTTTTTGATTGTTTATGTTGGTGTAGCGAGCATTAATGCAGTATTATGTATAAACACGGCACAGGAATAATGTTCAACCCTCTGGACAAATTTGTGCAACGAAATTACTGTTTAAAATAGTCGTTGAATAATACGCAGTGGCTGTTAGTGCCATGAAAAGTGTTTTAGGTTGTATTCCCGAAAAAAAAAAAAAATAATTAAATAAATGAACAAATACATACATACATACATACATACATACATACATACATACATACATACATACATATATTTTTTGTTACTTGCATGTCGAGTTGTGTTGGATAGTATGAGATAAAATAATTTACAGGGTTGCAACGTCGCGGCATCTACCGGCCCGTTGTCAACTATAGGAGCAACAGTTCCGGCTAAACACACGTGTCGTACTCTAGCGAGAGCCCGAGCACTAAGTTGGACAACTGCCGTACAGATGTCGCTAGTGTGCGATTTCACGCAGCTTGCGCCGCGCGGTGCAGCGGTCCGGATGGCAGCGCTACAATTGGAATGTTGGTGAACTAACCGCACTTGGCGAAACAAATTTTATTAATTCATTTTTAATATATTTTTTTTTGTGTTTCTGAGAGCTCATTGGCGCATATTGCAACAAAATATATAATATACAATACATGCCGGCAAATACAACAAAACAGTTACTTAAAAATCTACATTTCAAACAAAAAATATTTAATATGAGATCAAAAAATATCTTTAAAACAAGAAAACTAAGTCATTTTTCAAAACAAAACAATACCTCAAAACAAAAACTTTAGGACGTGTCAATAAAAATAGGAAAAAACTATAAATATTATAGTAAGCACATAACAATGACGCTACTTAAAACGAGGACAGAACAATTTGAAGAAACAAAAATAGTTTTTCAAGCAAGACAATTTCTCGCCACAAATATTTTCACGACCAAGACATTAGGCATTAATATTAATAATAAAATAATTACACTTCAATAACATTATGAAGAATTCAGTTGACTAGGTATAGTAAATTATATGAGTTTAAGGACGCATTTGGTCAATAATTTATTTCATAAACTTAGATAACTATACTAAATATATTTTAGTCCTAACGAAGATCAAACTAAAAGTTGTGTTGGAAAGTTTAAAATATTCGTTGTACCTTATCCTCAAAAATAAGGAATTTTTTTTAAAGTTGAGCATCATTACAATATTAGCAAAAACAAAGTTATCATCTGTCAAAGGTACAAATTATCAGAAAATTTTTACATTTCACAGATAGCCCTCTCAATAGATAGAGTAGCTTGTAATGACAATACAAATATTGGAGGTCATTAAGCTATGAAAGCTATTATGTAAAAATCAAGAAAAAAAAAAAAACTTGTAATCGCATCTGCCGTTGTCAAATCTGTATCGATTCAATATTATATTTATGAAGAGCAACGAAATCACCTGTTACTTACTTTTACCGAACATTAACGTAACGTTAGCTGTAAAATATAGGCTTCGGCATAAAACCTATACAAATCTTATGTACCGGAGAGGAAATACTTGCAGCAGTTGTTAGATATCACACATCCGAAACGGATTTAGAAGGATAGGCGTCACGGTAATGTTGTTGCTTGTGTAGATACGACAATAGCTGTGGGTATCTAGCTATATTTCGTCAAAATGCAACAAAAAACAAAAAACATTTAACTAACGAATAGCATGTGTGTCTTAAAGAAATATGACAGGAGCTAATTGATTTGATTATTGATTATGTTATGTATCAATTGTAAAAATTTTCCCATCGTATCAACACATACGAAAACTTTTTCAGCGATGGCAGAATTATATATTGGTATCACCACGTGTGAATAAATGTTGTTTCGAAGCTGCACCTCGCCAGTGATAATTGTAAATTAACGAAACTGCAGTTAATTGAGGCGTGCGTTGAACTTCGCGTAATTAAAAGACTGGGGAGTGAGGCCTGTTAACCCATTATGTATCGTAATTGAGTCATGAACATGTGAAAGTAATATATGGCACTGAAATTTAATTAACGTCATTATTGTTCATAATTTACTATTGTTATTTAATAGCGAAGCAATCGAATACACAAATTAAATTTACGACTTTTTAGTTCGTGTGATAAGTTATGAAGACATGACTTGCCATAGAATCATTACTGCAATTGGGGGTCATACTGATTAATCTCTTGTATTGGGATGTAAGGAATGAGATTAATAGGGATTTTTTTTAAATTGAGTTTTCTATTAGACATAAGTTAGAATTTAAATAAAGTTAATTTCGTGCCACTGTCGTAAATAGCCTGTAATAAAGAAGCAACGAAATGTGGTATCACTGTGTCAGCGAGCAGCCATTAGCATCTGCCTTCTGCTTGATTACACACACATTCTTGGCGACAGCCAACAAGTCAGTGAACCGGCGATTTTTGTTAGGTTTCTGGATGAGTAAGGTAAGTGGTGTTTACGTCTCGTCGACAGCGAATTCATTAATGGGTGGAGACCTGCGCGTTTTCACTTGGGCACAAGGTAGAATTCCAACAACTAAACTGTGTGTTTGTGCCACGTTCGTATTTGGCATCTGACTTATTTGACACCTCCTGGAAGTGTCTGAGCCAATAATAAAATTGTATCGAATACAGACCTATATCACTTTAACAGTAAGCAACTAACGAGTCACAGTAAATCGTATTATCATTGACACAGTCAAATGAGCCACGTTAGTACACAAAGATACGCCAGCAATAACCATGAAGCACAGCTGCAGATGTACTCGTAAGACGCTGAAACAAGTTACTTCAAAATTCTTTCCACAAACAATTTGTGGCTTTATTTATACTAAATATTTTAATGACATTTCCAAGTACTAGTGCGAGAAAAAATGTAACAGAGACCAACTTAATTTTTAACAAAATAATTAGGATAACTATGAAAATCTAAAATTTTACTAGTTTCCAACGTATATTCATGATCACGCTATTTTTCAGTGTTCTTCTGAATTTTCTAATCAGTGTTACATAGACACCACTACACGATAAAGAAGTTACGGTAAAATCTATTAGTTGGTTTAAACTAACGAGCCGTTATATTTAAATTGTTATGCTAAAATTCAAAGTAAACGCACCCGAACGTTAAAAACTGACGGTAGGCGAACGAAATATTCGGTTCCAGATAAATCTCTCAATATAATTACTATCATGAGATTTTTAAATGTTTGTTGCAATAGGTGTTTACAAATGGAATTTATTGGTTTGAGGACATACGTCATTGCTCATGTTTTGCTTATAAAAACTGTGCTTCAATCTGAAGACTAACGAGGATAGATTGCAATCCCTGAAACGTTGCATTTTTTCGTTGGTTTTAACTTGTGTAGTGTTGTCTATTGTCTTGTGTTTGTTGTCCACCGTTCATTGCATTTTGGTCTATTTCCATCTTGTTTCATATTGGGAATCTGGTTCTATATTTGTGTCTGTCTTCTGTGTCTGGGTGTTGTGACGATATTCGACTGAATTCTATCTCCAGTATTCTTTGTTTTCTACAGTAACAATTATTTTGAGAGAAAAAAAACTGACAGAATTCCTCTGGGATTACTTTTTTCTATTTTTGTGTGCGTTCTTTGTCATCCAACACATGTTTGATCAGCAAAACATGAGCAATGGCGTATGTCCACAAACCAACAAATTCTAATAATTACTATGACTTGAGAAAACGCTTAAAAGAGTGTATACTATCGTGTATAATTAATTTATTGAATATCACATTGTACAATATTTCATGAACAGCCGTACATGCCATACAGCGGAATTTAACTGCTTCTGCAAAAACTTATTTATGAGGGCAAGTGTCAGTCGTGATATTTTTTTTTGGTGTGCGCTGTACTTGTACAGTCTAACAACCAGTTATATGAATGTCGAGTTATTCGCAGCGTGTATTTGTCTTAAAGCCTAACAGAAAACGTTGAGCGAACGAACAATGTCTTGCAGTCTATTTTGCAATCAGACCATTTCGCGGAATTTGCACGTATTTACTTATTACGTATCTGGAAAAATATGAGTCTTCCTCGTAAATTTGAAAGAAATTTTCTTCTGACTTTACGCCAGATTTTCCACAACATTATAGGGTCGCCGTTAAAAGTCTCATAGAAAAATGAATTACGAAAAATTCAATTGGCACACTATACACTATACATACAAATTGTTTGAATGCGCGAAGCTGATTTTATATGAGTTAGATAAATCATTCTCTCAGTGTATTTATGTAAGTAAAAGTGTGGATCAAGCATTTCAAATGGTTAAACATATGTTTGATATTTATAAGAACGGATAGAATTTATGTAAATTAACAGTGAAACTATATATATTTCTATGCGCTCAATCAAAATTTACATTTTTTTCCAAGTATTCCCAAAAGAAAATTTAGCTACACCGCAAAAAATTGCCAAATGTACAAGAATATAATTGTTTGTTTATTTTCTTTGGTTTTATGGGAAAGTAACAGAATATAAGCTACACATTGGCAGAAAAAAACTTCAATCTAACGTATTAGTTACATACGTATCAAACATTAAATTTCGTATTACCAGGGAAAAAAAACAGTTGGTTTAGGACGTAATACTGGTATTAGCAATGCATAAACGAGTAACGAGTTCGGTATAAAAAAAACTAAAATACATAGTTAGGGACTGGAAAATTTCGTCTATTCGTTCATTGTCTGTTGTTCCACTGAGTAGCAGCTAGTTGACTAACAGTCGGAGTTTGAGTATGCATAGTACAATGGATTCTAGCCTACAGATAATTGAATTCGCGTAATTTTCCATTCCGTATACATAGTATATGTTGTCATATAGATATGTAGGAACTGTTAGTAAATGAGGATGAAAATTGCGGTGTGTGTGTATTTACGAACATACATTTTACGATATTTATACGCAGTGTTATAAAATTGTTTGCAAATAGTTAAAAAAAAAAAAAAATTAAACTTCCAAGAAATGTTTGCACCGGTCTTCGGTTCCTATTTAGCCTACGCACGGCCACAGCACAGACTAAATAGTAATACAGACGTGAAATGACTTGGCGGCTCGTTTGATATAGGCGAACTTGGCCGCTTATTGGCTGCCCGAGGCTGTAGACTCCAGCCTCGTGTCTGTTTGGCTCCTGCATGTTAATACAGGTTTCCTATTGGCCTGGCTGCCGACTAGCAGAGCAGCTGCCTCACGCTGATTGGCAGTAGGTGTTTCCGCCATGTTGCTGGCCAGGGAAGCCATTTTGCTGGCGTGTGTGACTGAGTTCGCTGTTCTGCCAGCTATTTCACTTCTGTATTCCTACATATTCTGTGACATCGTGATGAACAACGTTGCGGCTTCACAAACCTAGGAAGCTCTGTGTATTGAGTTCACTAGGTCACCAACAGAGAACAGACACATGTAGTTACGGCAATAAGTGACCTATGCAACAACATACAAGATCACAGTTAAAATGTTTAACATATTTCTGTTACTGAAGTAACCTACAAACAGTAGATATTATCACAAAATTTACCGAAGTAATACGGAACAGAGGATACCTTCGCCTGAATACTGCCAGCGATCAACCGGGAACTCGTTCCGATGACGTTACACTGCCACAAACGCAGAGCTTGCATGAGGAACTATAACTAGACAAAGCGAATCATCTGCTAATTGAGTGCGACGACAACTGAAACGAGAAATCCAAACAAAAACCAATGTATTCACTGCTTCGAGCTGTTAATTACTGATATTTGCCCGCCGGCAGATTCGCTTGTCGTGTAGGCCCGTGTATTCTAGGACCTGCCGCCCACGCTTCGTCAGTGGTTGATTTATCGCCAATCAGAACACACCAGCCACCTGCACTGCCGGCAGGGCTGTCAACTGTTGCCAGGCAATTTATTTAACTTTCGTGTGGGTTAAAGGACGCGGACATGACCTCTGTCACAGTCACCCGCAGGCATCCGTGCCACAGAATATTGAGGAATACAGAAGTGAAATAGCCGGCACGACGGCAAACTCAGTCACACACGTCAGCAAAATGGCTTCCCTCGACAGCAACATGGCGGAGACACCTACTGCCAATCAGCGTGAGGCAGCTGCCCTGCTAGTCGACAGCCAGGCCAATAGGAAACCTGCAGTAACACGCAGGAGCCAAACATACACGGGGCTGGCATCAACAGTCTCGGGCAGCCAATAAGCGGCGAAGTTCGCCGTTATCAAATGAGCAGCCACGTAGTTTCGCGTTTGTATTACTATCTAGTCTGTGACTATGTTAAGAGTACGGTTCACCTCAGTTTTCAACTTATTTTATTATTTTTATATTTGTACAAGATATTAATTTTCTTATTTTAAACATCTAAATAAATGTGCCTCTTAGGAAATTTTTGTATCTCTCATACTGTTCGCGTAATGAGTAGTAAACGTCAAAATTTGCACTTCACGGTTTTATGTACGCCACTAAAACCAACTGACATACGAAACCGAAAAATTCATAAAGTATAACAATGTTGTAGGTTATGATTTAACGTTTAAAAACAAATATATATTTTTTTTAATGTTGAAATTTTTAAATTTTCATTTCATAATTCCGCATTTTCCATTAAATACAATTTTATTTATTATATATCAAATAATAGCCTACAACATTGTTATAAACAGTGAATTTTTTTCTGTCTGGTATGTCAGTTGGTTTTAGGGGCGTACATAAAACTGTCAAGTTCAAATTTTGACGTTTACGACTCATTACGCAATGACTATTAGAGATACAAAAATTTCCTAAGAGGAAGATTTAATCACAATTTATGTCTAAAATAAGAAAAAAATATCTGGTACAAATATAAAAAAAAAGACGTTGAAAACTGAGGTGAACAAACCGCGCCCTTAAGATATATCACTAAGGATCCCTGATTTTCGCGAAAAGATTTTTCACAACACTTAGTTTCAATGCATTATGCGCACACGTGCAGTTGTGCTTTGCGGTCAATGATTGGCTTTTTTCAACACTCTCCGCTAATCACAGACGTGTGGTGTAGAACCAAACTTGTTCTGATCGGCACAGTTAAATACATAAAGACGCGCTGCCAATAACCACGAAGCTAAGCAGTACAGGTTCACTTTTGACGGTGAAACGAAGTAGTGTAGGCCTATTAATATTTTCGCGAAAATCAGGGATCCCTTTATTTCACGTTATATGGTCGGTTTATCCTATAATGCAATGTGAGCCACAGGATAATAATTCAGGACCTGAAAAATACGCTTTGTGTTTAGGCCATGAAATAGAACACCAACAACTGTAAGTTCGTGTCATTTTCGCATTTGGACATTGGCTTATTTAGCATCTCTTGAAAGACGCTGAGCAAATGAAAAAGAAGAAACTAAATGCAGGACCAATCATGTGATACCACTGTGTCAGCGAGCATCAAGTGACAACTTGCCCCTGAAATCTTTGAAGTAGAATAAGAAAAACAAACAAACGAAAAACGAGAAACTGAGAAAACAAGCCTAGTTTGACTGTAGCCAAATTATTGACCGCGCCTCTGCACAAAGACGCGCTGCCAATATGCACGAAGCATAGCTGCAGATGTGCACATAAGACATTGAAACAAAATGGTGCAAAAATCTTTTCACGTAAGTCAGGGGGAACGTTACTGGGACACCACACGTCTGTGTTTTATGGGTACACTGTAAAAAACTCCGTAAAATGTTTAGGGAGTAATGAACCTAAATGCAGTATGTGACAGTTACCATACTTCCGCCTTGTAAATATGCTGTTGCAGTAGTTACAATATAAAACTGGTAACTTTAGTATACATTTGACTGCTACCGTGGATGTCCGGGAAGCAGTTCTACCATAAGCGCTCCTACACCGTAAAAATAAAAAAAAATTGTACATTTACAAGGAACATTTTGTAAACTAATATCAGAACGTAATAAGTCAGGTAATGAAAGTATCATGCCAGAAACCTTTGAAGCGGTTACAAATATTGTAAACACCTTTGCGAACTAGTAAAATAAACGTTAATGAGCAAATGTTTCTATTTGAGACAAAACAAACCTAGGGAGACCTGACAAAACATTTCGTAATTTTATAAAAAAGTGCTGTAAACTTAACCAGATAGTAGCTGTAAACATACATTTGTTTGTATATTTACAGAAATGTTTGTAAATATACAAATAAGTTTTTAAAAGTACAAGTTTTTTGTAAATTTTACAAAAAACTTTGTAGTGTTACTAATTTTTTTTGTAAACTGGTTTCCAAAAAAACCTAAATTTTTTTACTGTGTGTACGCACCTGTGGCAAATTTACAAACTATTTTTAGAGTGTAGAACCTCAACACTCTGAGAGTTAAAAATAATTCCTGTCATCTCTGACCACGAACCAGAGCTGCATGTATGCATGTTAGACGTAGAAACAACCTGATGCAACAAGATATCCGCCAAAATCTTGGGTCCTTATTGAGTGGAAACACAACAAGCGCTGCTTCCAGCTCGGCTGCACCATAGCAGGCAGGCAGTCGCATCTCCCTGTAATTAGTTCGCGTGTTATTTCAATTGGTGACCGAACTTAAACGCCGAATTGCAGGGAATTGTGCCGCAAGGTAAACTCAATACACACACATTAATTAACCACGCCAATACCACACGAATTTGTTTTCTATTTGTTGCAATTTTTTATTTGCGAGTACACAGGCTAGTATTGATCCAAATGCGGAAGCAACGAACTAGCCAGTATTATTTTCAGTAATTGTTCTCGAGCCTCGTGTGTAGTTTTATGTATTCGCACTCCGACCACGGCTGACCAGGTTAGATTTTCAAGGGGTCACTACCGATTTTCGCACGTTGAAAGAACATTTTTGTTGTGCATGTTACCTGCCGAACTATTCTGTGGTAAACAATAAAATAATATTTGGTAAGAACCGTTTATTTAGTGGTGTTAACAACCCGGTTTTTGTAGTGAACACAAATTTTATTTAGCAGGGTCAGTACTAATGTATTTGTTTGTAGCTGCGAAAAATATTTCCCTGTACACGTGAGAAACGTGGTGGCTATTGCCTTTGGCCGGCAGGTTTTATCGGGGTACTCCTGTTTCCCCTTCCTCATTCTGCCTCTTCTTCATACCCATGTTTATACTCACCTCGTTTCATAATCACCACTGTTCGAGACTTCGCTTTTAAGGGTCCTCCATACGTGCGCTTCCAGTGTGTTGAAGCAATTTACGACTATTCTTTTATTAGACGAAACTGTTTAGCTTGCATTACATTTGTGTATCTACGAAAAGAACACACACTACAAACTGTGTAGCTTTTTTAATCTAGCACGTTTATTACAAACTACATTTTCGGGCCCCTCGCAATGGCCAAGAATGGCTTTTCCGGACTGCCATATCTGGAAAATTAACAGCCGGATTCAAAAAACGCAACTATAGAAACAAGCGTTATACTTTGAACTATACTGCCCACAAATAAAATCATGTGGTGATCGCTTAAAGTCCCATTGATAAAAGAATAATAGTAAAGCACTGCACGCCATCTGAGTGACTCGCGAGGAGAGGCGATAATACATTACATACGTCAGTAAACGGCAACCTTACCGCTCCTGCCTCACACACACAAGTGTAGTCTATCTAGGGAGGCCCCTTAAGGCCAAATTTCAAGGAGTTTTTATCTGGTTATTTGAGAAATATTGAAAAAGTAACCACCTCACAGCTATTGCGATTTTCACGATGCAGCGCCTTAAAAATCGAGATTAGGGTGAAGTAGTTGGTGTCTGTGTAGTTAATTTAGCCAAATATATTTTAAATCGTGTATCGATTATCACATACACACACAGAACGCATTAAAATAGTTTTTAAAGAAATATTTAACGATTTGTGAGTTAGTACTGTCTTCCTTAATGTCGCTAGTAAACGCCAATAACGTTACATTTTACTATACAACAAAGTACATATTTTTTAAATCTCATCAATTTCTAAAACATTTAATTATTGAGAAAAAAACGTTTCTGGGTACTTAATAAGCTAAAGCGCGGATGTTCTGTACGCAGAATTGTTGCTTGTATTTCATATTTTAATGTTATGTAATGCATGAATTCTATTGTAGTTTGAGATCTGAAAAATTCGCGTTGTTATTGTTGACAGAATTGACGTTATTGACGTTTTAATTATAGGATTTTAAAGAGGTGACCATATAATTTTATTGGTGGAAAGTCTGCTGCAAAGTTCAATGCACTTTTCTACGTTTGTTTTGCGTTGATCTGGTTAGTACATTTTGAAGTACGACAGTCTGATAAGGTTGTTTTTTGCTATGTTGGAGGGCATAGAAACAATGTTTTTAATGCACGCGGTGTCTTAAGAGTGCGTGGTAGATAAATAAACGCTGAAAATGTCGATTGATTTCTACACTTTTTTTCGAAGCAAATATGGATAAAATACCCAATTACAATCCTAGATAATGGTATTTGCCAACTTTATGAGCAAACATTTATCCAGAATTACTAATTCGTTACGCGTGATCTCTGGCGCCGCAGTTAAATGCACGAGGTTCCGGCGTCAGAGATTGTGCTTCAGAAGTTTGTAACAATGGAAAAAATTTTGTTTAAAACGTTGGCTAAAACTATTGTCCAGGATTGCTTTTGTTTAACTTTCGCAAATTCGCTTCAAAAAACAGTTATAGATGATTGCTTTTAGCGTCATATTTTTATTTTTATATTCGTATAAGATATTTTTTTCTCATTTTAGACACAAATTGTGACAAAATTTTGCTCTTTCAATTTTTTTTATCTCTCATTGGTTTTGTGTAGTGCCTCGTAAACATCAAAATTTGCATTATTTATTTTTTATTTCAAATTTCAGCAATTTTTTATACAAAACCAATTGTTTTTTTTTATATAGGTGACGACCTAGCCTACAACATCATTTTCACTGCAAATTTGTTCAGTTTGGTATGTCAGTTGGTTTAAATGGCATACATAAAACCGCAAACTGCAAGTTTTGACGTTTACAAGTAATTACGGGGAAAAAAAAAATAAAAAAATATAAGAGAAAAAATGTCATAAGAGCAAAATTAAGTCACAGTTTAGTTCTAAAATAACATGGGCCTATGTGGAATAGTTTCGTAAATAACCTTTTTCTCCCGCTGATTACAACGAATTGATACGCGTGGTAGGCATCACCCTTAAGCTTGGTTCTAAATACTTGTAATTTATTTTGTATGGCGTATTAAAGGACAATGGTTACTTCGACTGTAAATAGAACGAAAAACTGGCACGGACTCCACCGGTAAGCGAGCCTGGATCACCTTAGTCTGACTATTGCGTCGGTGCACCTCTGTGGTATCCTACCACTAATTAGTAAACAACAACGAAGGTAATACCATATTTTATTGGATGATAATATCTTTAGGGGTAAAGTTTACAAGTTGGACAGTACACTGTACAATGACAAAATACCGCCGAGCAACATCAAGCTGGGTTGCAAACCGTAAGCACATTGTGAGTTGCTGCACGCCCGGTGCTACAGACGTGCGGGAAACCCCTGCGGCGATGCAGATAGGCAACCGGTAATTGAATGGTCCCGCGTGGCATGCGAGAACGGCCCAAGCGCCAGCGAGCCGATCACCATTCTAAAGTGTTCCCGCACTCTCGCGAGAAGAGGGAATTATTCCCCCGTCTCCCGGGGCAGGGTTTCAAAAGATCTCCCTCCTTTTTTTTGTCGTCTCTCTCTCATACTCTCTCTCCTCCGTCCTTCCTGTTAATGGGCCCTGGATTACTCTCACTGGCCGGCGCACGTGTTGTGGGAGCAGAGATTGATGTTCGTTTGTGATGGGTTGTAGGGAAATTCACGAGTCGATAATTGGTAATGGAAACCAAGCTGTTGCTATGACAACACACTTCATACGAGCGCTACTACACCTATTGTGTGTCAGTAACGATCACAAATATGATGAACACACATATCCACGTACACACATTATATATCTCAGTTTCACAAGGAAACAGTGAAAACAAAAAGGGGGGAGGGGGTTACACAGAGAAGTCTGTTCTCGTGATATACTATCAGAAGCAGACGCAATTTTAAGAGCAATTGAAATCTTGTTAGAAATACAAAAATATATAAGAAATTGACAAAAGTAAATGTATTTCTTAATAATCTTACGTAATAGTGAATGTGCGTCTCCACATGAAAGGTTTTTATGTCGCCCTACAGAAATAAACTAATACCGCATAAATGTTCACGTAAGTACTGTGAGTGCTTTAAAATTTTTTTCGTCATTAGTAGCATTTGTTTGTATGCATCGAGTAATATATGAAGAAAAATGTAAATATTATATAACTGCTGGCGTTAGTAAATAGTATACAAATAAATTCATTTGAGTAGACAATTCGAATGTTCTTTCTAAAGAACGAATTTGCGGTTTACCTTGACATGGTACGTCAACTGTGACACTATTTTTACGGGGTAGGTATCGTCTGAGTAGATACACGCGGCGCATCTCTGCGCACGTGAAACTCTGTTAAACAGCATATGTAGATACTATCATCCCATCACAACCTCTGGCTTCAAGCAATCTACTCGCCACTTGATCCTGTATAATGCCTAACCTTTATGCTTGTTGGCTGATCAGTATCATACCCCGAGGAATGGAATGTGTGAAGTTTTTCGCTCGGATGTAGTGGATGGAAAATCATCCTTTTTCATAGTAGGTTGGTATTATTTTTTCTTCGAATCGAACTATAACGCGAACCCTATTACATTTCCGCAGCGCTGTGTAAGGATTGCGTGATATAACCTTTTTAGACAGATACACAGAAAAAAAAATTGCGTAGTTAACGGTCTGATACGATCATATTAGGCAGATGTATGATAAATTCGCAATTTCTTTAGGGCGTAACTAAGAATTCTAAATAATTTTCAGTTCGTATTACTTTCGCAGTTGGCTCTTGTCCTATTTGACACCTCCTAGAGGTCGCAGAGCCAATAATAGAGCCCACGATTTTTGGTGAAAATAATTATGCAACAGTTTGTTTCAATGCCTTACGTGCACATCTGCAGGTCTGCTTCTTGATTATTGGCAGAATGTAGGCGGGGCTCATTTGACTTGTGCCAACAGGAACAAGGTTACTGCGACACTACACGTCTGTGATTTGCCAGTAAAACCCCGAGACGCTGAGATTTAAAACAGTCAATCTCTGACCACGAAACAGAGCTACACATGTGCACATAAGGCATTGAAACAAATTGTTGCAGAATTCTTTACACCAAAAATCGTGGGCTCTAGCCATTAATAATAGGCGCGTATTAAAATTCTGTCATTGGAGTAGGGTAGGTTATCTCTGTCACGTGATTAGATTTTGTCGTTTACCGGAATTGGATGAACACATTCAATGCTGTTAATGGTTATATGATGACGGGAATAAAAAAAACCTACATGTTTTCTGCATCATAAATATTTTGCTAAATGCTTCGTCCGCAGTGCGTTACTTACATATTATTTAAATTTAATTAAAATTTAAAATTCGTTCTGGTAATTGATCGATAGGCCTTCGGTTGAAATTTCAAACACGGGTAGATTTCACTCGGTTTAAAATTTGAAATCCTTAAACTTGAAATTCTGGCTGGCCTACCCTACACTTAATAATTTTTCATAATCGCCTACGAAGCAGTTTAACGCAGGCCCAGTCGTGTGGTATCACTGTGCCAGTGAGCAGCCAATGACAAGCTGTCATCTGCTCGAGTACATACATACATATTCTCTGAGAGTCTACGAGTGAGTGAACCCACGACATTTCGGTAAGTGTAGCCAGCAGAAATAACGGGAACACAAAGTGTTGCAAGCTTGCATGTCAATATTTTAGAGGACCAATCTTCATATCTAGAGAATAAAATGTTACATGAACACAGACACGAGAATGCACCGTGTCTACTAGAGATAATGCTACAGTGGTACGCTATTAGAGAAAAATACTGGTACTTAAAGCTATGCTAATTGCTAGGAATATTCAAGTATTTTTTTTAATACAAACGATTTTCAGGTGAATTTCCAAAGGTGTCATTGTGTAGCGCAGTACATTAACTTTCACTCAAAATTATTTCATTCGTTTCGTTAGAGAATAGTTTTTACTTTGGGTAAGAAGTGAAATTAGTCAAATCGCTTATTTGACATACATTTGCACGAAAACTATGGAACCGAAAAACATTTTGTTTGTGGGAAATTTCTGTTAACGTAGTTTGTAAGAGTTGGTCAGTGCTCGGTACAATTATATAAGTACGGATTTTTCCGGTGCAGAGCGGCCTTAATTACTTGGGCAATCCACTCGACGGTTAGAACAGAACTTTACATCCTGTTTACTGCCCCAAGCCATATTTTAGTTCAGATGTTTCCAAAATAATACGCTGACGCGTTGCCAGGTTTTTTTTTTTTTTTTTTTTTTTTTTAACTCTTATAAAACCGATCAACTGTAACGTAGACATTTACACGGAAAAAAAAAAATATTTTGTGGCAGCTACAAAATATTTTGTGGGTATTAGTCCTGCAAAGTTTATTTTGTGGTCACTAACAAATAAACGTTTTGTTTACACCACTAAAATATTGTGGCCACTACAATATTATTTTTTAGTTACTACAAAATATTTTTTCAGGGAAGACTTCCTACAACATTTTGCTGTCAGTGTATATTGCGTGCACACAATTATTTATAGAACGAGCATATTTCTTACCCTTGTGGAAGTGCTCGCAATACATTACAGTAATGTAAACCCGGACAGCATGCAAGCTTGCGGCAATCCTGCATTTCACTTGCCTTAGGCTTGCAAAATCAAGCTTGCAGAAAGCTTGTTTCTTCCGGGCACCGGTATAGGTCTTTCGTAATAACTTTGCAAGCTTGCAGCAAGCTTGTGGCAAGCCTGATGAGCAGGCCTAGTAGGAATTTGCGCGTTGGTACGACGTTTACATCCGCCTCCGCCATTTCCGCCGAGTTGTGTTGTTTGTTTTGCAAATTGACATGCCATGTGGCGAAGTTGGGTTATGTTCTTTTAAATTGTGTTCACGTTTTTCTTATTTATTTCGCGCAGTGTTCCTGCTAGCTTTTAGAATTCAGGAAAACTTTGCTATTCAGGTATCGTATAAATGCTGGTAAGCTTGTCGCGTCAGGCTTCCCGCAAGCTTGTTCTGTGGTAACTAGGAAGCTTTATTCAAGCTTGCACACTTGTCATGACAAACTTGCTGCAAACTTGTTCTGTGGTAACTAGGAAGCTTTATTGAAGCTTGATTCATGCTTGCGCGCTTGTCATGACAAACTTGTATTGCTGTCTGGGTAGCAACTGTTGACATTTAAATTGAGATATAAATTTTGGTCTGCGCTCAACATCTAGGTCTTCAGCGCTGGTGAGAGGTGACACGATGTGAGTATGGAGAAGTGCCGGAGTGAAGGGGCGAGGGAAGCGGGAGATCCCGGAGAAAACCTGCCGTCCACCGGTATCGTCCGGCACGATTCCCACATACGAAAATCCGGGGTCCGACCCGAACTAGGGTTAGCACAGTTTATGCCATAATTTATCGATTTATTTGCAACGTTTTCGGACAGGAGTGCCACGCGAACCTGCAACACGTGAAAAAAAAAACGTTTCAGTCCCTGCTTTTGGTTGTCCGACATAGAAAAAGAGCATCAATATACAGAACAAAATAAAAAAAGTGGGAAACCGGATCTAGTAAATACCGACGCTTGAGTGAAACGGGTTAAACGACGTGAACTGCTGTTTACAACAAAATCTTCTCTGGAGTGTGTGAAAGTCGTGGTATTTCCTACCAGATAGGCTGTGCAAATAACTTGATTATTTACTAAGCTGAAATATTTGCAACTCACACTTCCAGATAACAAGTTCCTTCTAGTCGTTATCTCCCTCAGTGGACTTGACGCAACAATCATGATGCGCGAAGGGGCCCATTATAGGCAAAGCATAGTTTGCGTGACAGAGGCAAATCATAGTTTTCAGGCAATCAAGCGGGTTTTTGATTAGTTTTTTTACTATTGTTGTTTCGTTTTCAAATATTCCTACAGAATGAATAGTAATACAGATCCGAAATGACGTGGCGTCTCATTTCATAAGGATAAACTTGCCCGCTTATTGACTGCCCGAGGCTGTTGATACCAGCCCCGTTTATGTTTGGCCCCTGACATGTTACGGCAGGTTTCCTATTGGCCTGGTTGTCGGCTAGCAGGGCAGCCGTCTTACGATGATTGGCGATAGCCGTTCCCGCCATGTAGCTGGCCTGCGAAAGAATTTTGCTTGCGTGTGTGACTGAGTTCGCCATCCTACCAGCTATTGCACTTCTGTGTTCCTAAATATTCTTTGCCATTACTCCAGAAATGCTAAAAGTAATGCCTAGGTAACTGATGAATTTACCGTTGCGTTCTCGTCTCGGCACAAGCCAGAATTCAAATAGTTGTACGTTCGTGTCAATTCGGCAAGGACTCTTGACTAATCTGAGACTTTCTGTAGGTCGCTGAACCAATAATAAATAAGCAACCGAATGGAAGACCAATCGTGTGATATCACTATGTTAGTGAACAGCCAATACGCTGCTGCTTGAGTATGCAGATATTCTTGTGATCTTTGAAAGAACTGTGCAATGGGAGTGCATGACTGGATTTAGTTGATTGGACATACTCCATTGCGAAATAAATTACTGTCAAAGAAAACTAAACAAATAATATATCACCATAAAATAATAAGCAGAGTATGCTTTAGTCAACAGGATACATACAAATCATTAAATTCCAAAAAAAAAAAAAAAAATGAAATCGGGTCAAATAAAACAATAAATAAAGCGTTAATAAATAAAAATAAGGAATAAAATCAAATAATTTTTTTTTATATTTCATGTTTTGTTTGAATCCTGTTGACTAAAGCTTACTCTGCTTATTTATGTTTTTCTACTATTTGTTTAGTTTTCTTTGACAGTCATGAATTTCGCAATAGAGTACGTCCAGGCAACTGGATCCAGTCAGATATTCTTGGACGTTAGCTTACAGGTCAGTGAACCTGAGCTATTTTTTGTATATAGTAATTCCAGAAGCGTGGATTTACAGTTATGTCCAAAATTCTGTTTGGGTTATTACAAATAAAAACAATCGTACACATAATTACTACAGCAAAAACGTGATTTTCGTATTAAAATATTCATACGTAGTCCATGAATAAAATTAATTAAATCGTCAGAAAAATCCGGCCATAAATGCCCATGTTCATTTTCACATCACATTTACTGATGTGGTCAAATTATTTAATCTGGAATCCGGCGTGCCAGTCACACAATGTGTAAATGTACAGATACGAAATGTTTTGTCGGTGCTTTTGATGTAAGCGTACTTGGCTAATTATCATCTCCACGAGGTTCTTGTCATCGCCACGTTTTTTATTGGCCGCTGCGTGCTATGGAAGATTTCTTAGTGAGTTTCGTACTGGTTTGCTTGCCTACAGCTACTGGTTGGCGGGTCGATTTTTCCGCCATATTGCTTCTTCTTCTTCGTAGGTATGTTGTGCTAGGATGACGGCAACACCCACAGTACCAGGTACGAGAGCCTCTTCGGAACGTGCTGTCGCGTCGGAGTGGCGCTCCTCGAGAAAACTACTGAGATCTGTCATGTGTAGTTGTATCACATTATGCTTATTTTGGGTTTATTTGTGTAGATACTTATGCTATATGGGGGGTTTCACTCTGATGGTAGCTAAACTGTGGGTTTATTTAGATGTTATTTAGGGTTAAATGACTAAGGTAATTATGGTTAAACTGGCATTTGCTCTACTTGAATGGCTGGTACTCAGAATACAAAGTAGGTTACAACGTGTACTATTAATTTAGGATAGGAGCGCAATATTACTGATTATTAGGGACCCTTGTTTTTCGCGAAAAGAATTTTGCCCTAGTTTGTTTCAGTGTCTTACGTACACATCTTCAGTTCTGCTTCGTGGTTATTGCCAGCGTGTGTACGTGAGAAGCCGTATCTCATTTGACTGAGCCAATCACAATAACGTTCCTGCAACACCGCACGTCTGTGATTTGACGGTGGAATCCCAAGGCTCGTGACAGTTAAAATATCCAATCACTGACCACGAAGCAGAACTGCATATGTGCACGTAAGGCACCGAAACAAAGTGAGGCAAAATTCTTTTCGCGAAAAAAACAGGGTCTCTACTTATTATTAATATATTATATTAAGATGAGGGTTGCTGCCGCGTAACTCGATCTGACGACCTTACCGAAAGCAGGATTGATGAGGAGACGTCATCGACGGACGAGCACGCACTCTCCGGGACTCGACCCACGAGTCCCCAGCGGAGAACTGTACTGCTGTTGATCGGATGAGTGCTGGCGGACGACAGACCTTGTTTACTTGGTAACCGTGCCATATATCGGCGTGCTTGGCCTTATTATTGCTGCACTACGAGGGAGGTGAGGTGAGTTGCTGTCTTCCGTGGTTTCCCAATGCTGACCTGAATGCAGCTCGAACTTCTCTCGCTGTCCGGCTTGCCAGGCAATATCATAACAACATGTAAGACCACAATTATGTTTAACATATTTCTGATACTGAAGTTTGAAACTTAAATATCACGAAGTAGGATAGATTCATCCTGTAGTCATTGATACGCACCGCTTGCTTATTTAAGGTTAGTTTAAGCTAATTCAAGTTAGTTTATGTTAGTTTATGCCACAAAAATGCTGGTCGTTTAATATAAGGACCAGTTTGTTATATTAGGGAACTATAGTAACAATTACTGTGATTTCGTAATCCGAACTAACCTAAACTTTCAGAAGGTACGGAGAAAGAAAGGTGTGAGTGTCTGAGCAGTATAGGTCACGTGTTGGGTGGCGACTCGAATTCTGGTCAAGTTCCCAACTTACTTAAATTTAACATGCGAGCTCCAATCCTTGCTTTGTGGTAGGTAGCGTTTTTATTTTTTCCTTAATGAAAATCTGAGAAGAAAAAAGAGAAATGTCGCGATTACAGTGCAGATTTTATTTACCAGGAGTTACAGTACTGGCACGGCGATTAAGCTATCAAAATGTAATTAGGCTGCTGACAGTCTACAATTTTTTTATACTCGTAATGTACTGGACTGATTGCGATCTAGTTATACGTTAATATCTCATTCATCATGTATGGACTGTGGCGCAGTGCAAATCGAAGAATACAAAATGCGATATAATAGCTGAGTTAACATTGGAACCAATAATTGAAAGTTCTTCGATAGAGTGACATCGCATGTAAAGCAGTCAAATTCCTAAATTACTTTACATTAGTCTTAAGTGTTTTTTTTTTTAGTATTTAAGCGTTTCGGTCGCACGTTTACCGGCCTCTGAGAAAAAAAAAACGTAAGTCGGAACACGTCGCACATAGTTCGAGCGCCAGCCAGGCGGTCGCCTTAAGCGGGACATTTGTGAGTCAGGCTTTATGAGTGAGCTGGCGACACTAGTGGAGGAACAATGCGTGTCTCGCTAATGCTGCTCACGTATGAGTGATGTGTGCGTGTGGTGTCTATAGAGGGGAAGGTATGGATGGAGGGGAGATAGTTGCGGGACACCCTGTGTCGGCCCCGTGCAGGGACTGTCGCCTCGGGCAGCGCCAGACGTCGCCGCTACCAGCCTGCAACTCTACCACAACCCAGTCAGTGTCTTAGCGATCCGCGCAGCGCTCACTCGCTCGCCTCTCAAGCGCTCTCTATACTCCCCTTCTCTCGCTTTAGGCGTTTACAACAAGTAACCGGATCATTTGATCTTGTCATCGTGGCCAGGATGCTCGACCACCACAGTTTAGCCGCCTGGCTGTGACAGGAAGCGCGCATCATTTCGGCTTTGGTACGCACTCGGATCACTTTTCAAACGACTTCAGATCAGGTGTTTACGAAAAGTCACCCCTTTCCCCCCTAGAATTTCCTGTCACCTGAACAACATGCTCGAGCATTTAAGGTTAACCGGGTTGTGATCGCAAGCTCGGTTCACTTTTTGGACGCAAACAAAAATAACTGGGCTTTTACAGTTGGAATTTTTTTTAGGCCTAGGATAACCTCGTTAATTTTCGTTCACCCATTCTCTTCGCACGTCTTGTCATCCTCACTGTAGCCACCCAACCTCAGATTTTTTTTTAAATCCCCTAGTGACCGTGTATTTTTGTTTTTATTCCGCGTTCTGCAAGATTACAATTAAATAAAGGACATTCTGGAGTTGTTGAACAGCAACGGATTAACACGACCAGGTAAGCTACCCCAGTTTCTTTTTTTTTTTTTTATGTGGTCCGGGTAACATGTTATTTTGCCCACTAACTCACATCTGGCGCACCGTGTTGCTACACGCCATGCATTATCATTCCAGTTTTTTTTTAATCCTGGAAGAAGTAAGCTCAACCGGTTTACCGTGCATTTAGTATTACATCGACTGCCGGAACCAATATTGGTCTGACGGGAATATTGTAAATGTTTTCTGTTCACTAACACCGTTGGGTTTACCCGTCACGTTGAAAATACGGCAAGCACGAGGGTTTGCCAGATTGTGCGAATTATCGTCGTCAGGGCTACGCAAAAAAATTCTGACGAAAACATTTAAAAAATGCTGATCTTTGAGTGATGTTTGCTGTTGGGAAAAGGGGTGTACGACAAACTGAAGTGTTTTGTACAGTATACGTCTTTGTTAGCGAATATTGCCGTGTCACGGAAACCCCACACAAATGCTGCTATCTTACTGCAAATTAGACAACACACACACACACACACACACACACACACACACACATATATATATATATATATATATATATATATATATATATATATATATATATATATATATATATATATATATATATATTTAAGAAAATTCCTATAATCTTCGAAACTGTTTGAATTGATATTGTTTGATATTTACTAAATTCACTAACGAGTTTTAGGTACAGTGAGTAATGGTACTTCGGAGAATGAAATGATTACCTCTCAATAAACTATAAAGTTTTCTTCTTTCTTTAAAATTACTAATGTTTTATTTATAAACATTTTACACGGTCATGTTTCCATTAGAATGAAATGTTGTAGTCACTTTACAGAGCTTAAAAATCTAGGCGAAATCGTGTAACTTTAGGTGTTTATAAAAACAAGTATCCTCGTGCTGTTGGTTTGGTTTGTTCTGTCACGCGCACACTTTTTTTTACTACCAGGGCTTGTCTAAGTATGCAAGCAGTAGAACTTAAAAGAAAAATATCCATCTCATTGGTTTAAATCCAAGCGTACGCAATTAATTTATTTCTGCTTATTCCTGAAGCTCTATTTTATTGTGTGCGCTTCTATTTGATACAATGCGATGGAGGTTAAAAAAAATCAACTGATATAGTTTTAACGCCTGAATTGTTAATTGTGTAAACCCCGTTGAGATGGCGGTAAATCAAAGCCTAGGTCTACATATTGAATACGTTTGTTAAGTGCGCAGCCTACCTTGCTCTGTTTTCCGCATTAGAGGCGAAGAAGCGAAGAAGCAGTAAGTGTCACTTTTGACGTGCGCTCCAATGTCACATCGACCCTATGCGGATGTCGCTAAACTGACTTGTAAAGTTTGCATTGGATCGCTGGTGTTATGACATTGTAAATAGACTTTATTATTTTATTGCTGGAAATTCTGTACTACAGTACACCGTGTGCCCCTTAAGTAGTTTCGTATCGATCTGGGCAGTAGATTCTGTGATGTAGCTGTTCGTAATTGTCGTTTTTACCCATTTGGGGGGGGGGGGGGGTCGTCTTTTAATTGGTATTTCCAATGCGCGTGTACTTTATAATCGTTAAATGAAATGTGCTTTCTTTTCATAGGTGCGTACGTTGCACACACGTTCAATAGTTTTCAAAATAAATTCATATTTCTTACCTTCTATAGCGCACTTCAATACCGAGCTAGGCCGGCGCCTTAAATGTTTTACCTAATGCGACGATAGCAACATATCTAATGTTATTTGTAATTCATCTAATATATTCGTTTCGTACTTCTTTCGTCTATATTTTGAACACCTCGTTGGTTTTGTTTTGTCTACTGTTTAATTGGTTTTGCGTCGTTCGACGCCTTCAATCTGCTAACAACATATTCTAGGGCTGCACTCTAAATCTGAATTAGTGAAGATTCACTGATTTCCTTTAAGAGTGCCAACATCTCACAAGTGAATCAGTGAATATTCACAGTTTTTCCAGTTGTTTTCAAATAACAGTTTTCACTTATTGCATCAGTGAAAAATTACTGGAAAATCTGTAGACATTCACTAATTAACTTGTGGAATGTTGACACTCTTTATAGGAATCAGTGAATAGTTGCCTATTTCACAGTGATTTCTCACCGATTCAGTTTGTTGAAACTGCTCCATCCATCGGCGTGAATAAGTGAATATTCACTAATTCAGATTTAGAATGAGGGTTAACCATGATTAAGGACCTGCTAATCTCACGTTATTATCTGATAACAGGCTAGACTGCAATATACTGTGTATCCATATGACTTCTGCTGTTACCGGGCAGTATGTGTGCACCGTGATGTAAGGGCTGCTGTAATAATGCCCACTATCCTGAGTGAGTGAAAGATATTTTGGTCTGCGCTTAACATAGTGCTAGTGAGGGATGCCATGAGGTGAGTATGGAGCATCGCCGGGATGGAAGGGCGGGGAAACGGGAGATCCCCGAGAAAACCCTACCGACCAGCGGCATCGACCGGCGGCATCGACCGGCACGATTCCCACATGCGAAAATCCGGGGACAGACCCCGCCGGGAATCGAACCCGGATCACCTTGGTGGGAGGCGAATGGTCTGACCCCGGTGCCTCGGGGTCCAACCAGCAAATTACAGAACTGCAGTGTTTCAGTAGCGTTATTTTGATCGGCGTAATCAAATGACAAACGTAATTTCACAAAGCCACGTTGTCAGTTAACCACGAATAAGGTTAATTTTACCACAGGTACAGAAAGAAAATGTGTTTTCTTATGAGAGAGTTTGGCACAGGGAAAATTTCTGCCGCTAGTTTCTCTGCAATCGCATGTGAACCAGACATATACGAAACAGTCGTAAAATTAATTTTAATTAGACTTGGAAATGACAGAAGCCATTAAATTTAATTTTAAACTGAAAATAAACCCATTTCGCGTTTTGAATTATCAACTTAATCTAACTTAAAATTCAGGAAAGCTCTGTGATAGGTCAGTTTGCACCCGTTAGCGATACTAGCGCTCAATTTTCCCTGTGCGAAACTTTTAACATTGAGAGCTTTCTAACCTGTAGTAGAATTAATAACCTTAGCCATGAAACACAGCTGCAGATGTGCATGCAAGATAATGAAACCAACTAAGGTAAAATTATTCACGCGGAAATTTCATTGCTGTAATCAATAATAATTGGTGCCAATTTTTTTTTTTTGCTACAGTAAATTAATAATTTTTCAGAACTACCAATGTTAGAATATGAGTACAGAAATATTACATGAAAATATTTTCACTTGAATAAAATTCTGTAGTTCGTATTTAAAAATAAACTGGGCGAAGTCGTGGGACACTTTGTTCTCCATTTATAAGCACCCCAGGTTTGTATGGCAATATTCCTGTACCGTCTTGTTTCAGTTTTGTACTTGCGCATCTGCAACACTGTTTCAAGGTCAATGATAGAATGGTTTTAACTCGTAGCGATTTAGGGTTTTACCCGCAAAACACTGACATGTGGTGCCGTAGTAACTTTGTTCCTACTGGCACAGTGACATGAGTGACGCTTCTGCTCAAAGACAATCTGCCAATAACAATGAAGTACAGCTGCAGATGTGCATGTAAGGCATTGGAATGAGTTGGTGCAAAAATCTTTTCACTTAAGGGTTTGTTCTCGAGTTTTTTTTCAGACTGGTGCCAATAACTCAAATATTTTTTAACCAAAAGTTTTGAAAAAAAATTTGAGTCAATGTGCAATCACACGATGCACAATACTGTGGACGCGTTTTTAAAATAATGTACCATTCACCAGCAAAAAAATAATTTCCTTAATTTTTGCTTTTTTTCGCGACGAAAAACGTGGTAATTTGGGTAATGAAATCTAAAAAACCGTTCAGTATAATTCTACAAAAAAAATTCAGCTACAAATTATAACATATAAGTGTCAAAACTGTGCACCGAAATTTTGATATGAGTATTAAGTAGCAATAAAAAAATTATTTTCGAAATCACTGCAAAACTCCGTAACAAGGCCTTAAATCTTGGGTCACTAACTTTTTTTACGTCTTACGAGAGCATGGGTACATAATTCGGCACTAAAAGCATCAGTTTAAAATTGCATGTTTCTCTAAGCCAATTTACAAAAATTAATACAGCAGTCGTAGACAATATGGTCTTTTACCAAACTTTTGAGTAAAATAATTTATAGTAACTTATATCTGAGGAACAACATCTGTCGCTGAAACCTCCTACATTTAATAGCAGCGCAAGAGATTACGCTTAACAAATACATAATTCTGAATAAATATTTGCTCATAAAGTTGGCTAATGCCATTAATCTATATATCAACTGGGGTTTTCAGCGTTTTTATATACCGCATGCGCTGAATTCTTCAACGGAGGTGTACACTTTTTGAAAGTCAATATAGAAAAACAACAATACAGCAATATTTGATCATTTTGCTTGCCAGCTTTATGAGCAAACATTTGTCCAGAATGATTCATTTGTTAAGTGTGGTCTCTTGCGCCGCAATTAAATGTACGTGATTTCTGTGTCAGAGATTGTTCTTCAGATGCGCGTTATGAGAACAAATTTTTGCTCAGAAAATTGGCAATAACTATTGTCTACGATTTTTTTTTGCACGTTGGCTTTGAGAAACCTACAATTCTGAACTCATGTTTTTAGCGCTGAGTATATACCGCCGGGAGTTTTACAATTATTTAGAAAGTATTTTTTTTTTGAAGCAACGTAATTAAATTTGGTATCGAAGTATGCCTGCACCGTTTTGTCTCACACGTAAAATTATCATTTGTAAGTATTTTTTTGTAGCAATAAATCTTGTAGTTTTTCAGATTTTTGAACTCAAAGCATCACTGAGTTATGTAAATAAGCTAAAATCAAGTAAAATTATTTCTTTTGCAAAGCGCCTTCTTGGGATTGGACGGTGTTACGTAGGCCTAAAAGCAGACTACGCCCCAAATTTTAAGATATCGGTAAAACATACTTAAACTTATTCAGATTTAAAACAGTCTTACAAAAATTACTTTAATCCTATATAGTCAGTATTCATAAGAATAGGATATAAGACTAAAGTAGCTTTTTGTTGAACTGTTTAAAAGCTGAAGAATGATCTTTGAAAGAACTGTGCAATGGGAGTGCATGACTGGATTCAGTTTCTTGTACGTACTCCATTGCAAATTGAATGACTGTCAAAGAAAACTAAACAAATAAAGAAAACCATAAAATAAGCAGAGTATGCTTTAGTCAGCAAGATACATACACAACATAAAACAAACATATCTGTTTGTTCCTTGTTTTTATTTGACCCGATTCCATTTTGGAATTTCATGTTGTGTTTGTATCTTGCTGACTAAAGCATACTCGGCTTATTTTATGGTTTTGCTGTTATTTGTTTAGTTTTCTTTGACAGTCGTTCAATTTGCAAAAGAGTACGTCCAAGAAACTGAATCCAGTCAAGCTCAAGAATATTTTAAACATGTCACAATGAGCACATCGTGTATTCTACATAACACCGTCAAACTGTGCGCATAGTGTAACTGTTTATAATCTTGAATTTTTCAATGCAATCCATTGAGGAGTTGGAGTTTTTTCCCCGCTAACGTGAAAAAAAAAAAAACTCTCTAGCACGGCCTTAAGCTGTAGCAGTGTGGCAACCCTGCACGTGGTCGGTGGCGGATGTGACGTAAGAACGGGATGGACGCAGATAGTCTGAAGCTGTTCTGATCTAGGACACGCTACTTGCCGTTGCGATAGGCGTACTTATTCTTTTTTTTTTTTTTCAAGGGAATCAATTCGATATGGGAGGGGAAGTAGACGAGTTGGAAAATTCGTGGGCGCTTTATTGGAACAAGTTTGCCGTTATAGCACCAGTCAGCTTCTCAAGACGTGCCTGGAAAGTTGTCAGCCTGCTTGGCTCACGGCGCCCAAGTTTAGATGGGGAATTAAAGTTGAAACAAATTACTTCTACATAGATCCATTTCAGAGATAAACTCCTTCAAACAAAATACATTCCACGTAAAATGTCTAGAGATGGAGAAATATCACGGATATTTTTTTGTCAACACACTCTTGAGTAATATTTTAGTAAAAATATTTAATGCAACGTTTTTAAAACTGATTAATATGTATAAAATAATTCCTCATAACTCCAAACTGATTTATAATGCCATACAGATTCGTAACTCCATACAGAGTACCATGAAAATTTGTGATTGTAATTTTTTAATACATACACATTAAAATACCCGTAAGATTTGAAACAAAAAACGTGGAGCGCATGAAATAGATATATTAACTGATGCATGAATAGTTCACCAAAGTCACTAACGATTGTATTGCACTACAAATAATATGAACTATTGTTCGAGTTTTCTCAACAACAGCTACTTTTCTCTATCGCTAGAGATGATAGTATATTACGAAATTATTTGTGCCAACCCTTGAAAACAATGTTTCTCGCAACATGTATGATTGGCGATGTACGTCTGATACTCCGTAGCTGTCTGCAGAACAACAACAGACAGATTTTTTTTTTTAGATGTTATATTTCGTAGCCCATAGTATGTCATTTCACTGTGAATTATTTCACGAACGTAAGACAATTGGTTTTCACTATTTACATGGCAGCAGAACATGCAAATTTTAACTTTGACTCACCGTTGTGAGAAAACTATGCGAGCTAAAATTGTTTCGTAAGAGGAAACTGTACTCACAAGTATCGTCTACAAATCTAACAATGTTTCATAAAAATATTAAATTATGATTTTATCGCACTCGAACATCCTTAAGACACGTAACAGTTAAAAACAGCCAATCACCGACCATCAAGCAGAGCTGCAGGTGCACTTGAGGCACTGTAACAAACTGCTGCAGAAATATTTTCTCTAAACAATAGGTGTCTCTATTCATTGGTGGGAAAAGTCCTTCAAGCATCGTCACACAAACTGTCGGCCAACTGCAGAAGTCAGATGAACGTACAGTAACTTGGCGAAAAGATTTTTGTATTGTAGGGAGCTGAGGAGAAGGCAAGGCAGAACGGCAGGGTGGTGGTGGGGGCCACGTAGCGCTCCGCTTGTCCCCACCACCAGCCGCATACCTGAGCCTTGCCTTCTCCTCAGCTTCGCACTTTAATAGTCTGTTTCATTGTCTTACGTGCACATCTGCAGTTCTGCTTCGTGGGCAGTGCTTGGTAGAGGCACGATTATTCCGCGTATTGATTCTAGGTCAGGTTGAACGCCAATAACGTATACTTCACTCCTCCTTCTGTGGTTGGACCACAGTTGTTTTAACACACCTATGACGACTGCAAGCCAGTGATAAATAAGGAAACATGTCGTGGGGTTTACACCTGCTACTCACTTGTACGGTTACAAGTCAATGGATATTCTACACCTGCTACTCATTTGTACGGTTACAAGTCAATGGATATTCGACTTCGCGCAGCGCATATACAGGACTGAGAAGTCTAGGTTGTTGCCAGATGATTACGCGAAATACTCGTGCCTCTAGTGATCTTTCATTTATTTCAAACAATTGCAATTTTCTCGAATATTTTTTAACCAAATACTTTGAAAAAAAGAAAAAAAAAAGAGCCTGTGTACAGTCAGACGATACACAATTTTTCCAGAGCGTTTTTTAAAAATAATGTACCGTTTGCTAGCAAAAAATATTTTTCTTCATTTTTTCTTATTTTGACAACAGAATATGTGATATTTCAGGAACAAAAATCTACAAATCCGTTTTGTATATTGCAACAGAAAAATTCTGATGATTCAAACGATGATACATAAGCGTTAAAACTGCAAGGATTAATTTTTGATATATTTATTAATTTGCGTTAAAAATATATTTTCGAAACCACTGCAAAATTAAAGAGCGAGGCTTTATATGAGAAACATGCCTGAGCAAATACACGCTGCCAATAACCATGAAGCAAGACTGTCGATGTGCACGTAAGAAACTGAAACAAAGAGATGAAAAAATCTTTTCGCGACAAAATAGTGGCTCTGCTTGGAGTTCAGTCTGTAGTCTGATAATAACGCAGAATTAGCACGTCTTTAATCATAACAACTACATTATGTTTAATTATTTTGGTATTCAGAAACATGTTGCTTACATTGTCGTTTGTTCTTGAACCGCATATATCCGTAGTGCCTCTGAGAACTCTGAGTGAGCCATAAATGTAGTCTACAGCTGTAGTAATACAGGATGTCCAATAAGTCAGGGTACATAGGGAAAAGACAAAGTTACACAATGTGTTCGAAATATCCACTATTATGTGCAATGCAAAGGCGCAGCATTTGGCCAGTTCACGGTCGTAGAAGAACAGGTCTGGACACTCGCCTATCTAACAATGTATTTTGCCTGACTCCCTTGTTGTTTGGCTGTAGTTCGTCAAGTTACCGAGAATATTGTGTTTTATTGGCGCTTCAGTTAGGGCGGTCAGACTCAAACTCCGCTCACTTTTTTTCGTTGTTAAATTTATAAAGTAAATAAGATTGCTGGAGCCTTTTCTTAAATTTGTGAGCGAAGAAAAAATTTCATAAATTGATATAAAATACGTTTTGATAAATTGTTTATCTTAGTGGGAAGGAAGTGGGCGGAGTTTAGTCCGACCGCCGTAACATCAGCGCCAATAAAACACAATATTCTCGGTAACTTGGTGAACTACAGCCAAATAACAAGGGGTCAAGTTTCCAGGCGAGTGTCCAGACCTGTTCTTCTACGACCGTGGTCCAGTCGTGTTTCCTTAAATTTGTCGGCTAATTTCTACACACACGAGAATTTGATAGGTGGTCGTTCGGGGTTCAGTTCTTTCCCCGCACAACAAGATGATCTGGATACGTACCTCTGTCTCAAACCCATCATCTATTGGCCAGTCTGCAACAAATAATCTAATATCATGTTTCACATATGTACCCTGATAGGGCCCGGTAGTTTCCGCGAAAAGATTTTTGCCCCACTTCGTTTCAGTGTCTTACGTGTACACGTGCAGTTCAACTTCATTATTATTGGCAGAGTGTTTTTGTGCAGAGTCATTATTCATTTGACTAAGCCAATCAGTACATGGATAACTGTGACACATCACGTCTGTGACTTGCGGGTTTAACCTCCAGACGTTGTACGCTAAGGCATCCAATCACTGACCACAAAGCAGAGCTGCAGGTGAGCACGTAAGGCACTGAAACAAAGTGCTGCATTAATCTTTTCGCGAAAACTACCGGGCCCTACTTATGGGACACCCTGTAGTGTCAGAGCCATGTACACCCCAGTAGAAATTAGTGGCGACTGGTTGAGGCAGCAGGAAATAAATTAAACCTACGTCGCTGGAGTGTACACAGTAGTGTGCAGTTAGTCTACTGCCAAATGGGTCGGCGAGATTGCCGAGTATCTAGCCATGCTTTAACATTCATTACTCTTGTCAATAGTTAACACATCGTTTAGTGGCGAAGTAGCGTGGAAGCCGCAAAACCGTAGTTTACGTCCTACCCGGAATTACTGCCTCTCCATTAGCGCTCGTTCATCAGTTGGTTTGTCGACGACATTAAGAGGCGCTCTGTGAAGTGAATTATTCAGTACAGCATGCTAGTATATATATGCTAGAGTGGATAATAGTTCAGCTTTTAACCATGTATGGAAAATATATTTATGGCGATCTTTTTTTTATATAGCGTAGGTGTGATTTGTTAAATAATTGCGACATAATTCAGCGCTAAAATGATCAGTTCAAAATTGTAAGATTTTTAAATGTTTGTTGCAATGGGAGTTTGCAGTTAGAATTTATTAGTTTGTGGTCACAGGTCATCGAATTCACGAAATTTTCCAGTCCCTAGCCATTGACATGTTTTGTTGATCAAACCTGTGTTAAATGAATGACAAAGTTTGATCAGCAAAACATGAGCAATGGCGTATGTCCACAAACCGGTACATTTTAATCAAAATTGTAAGTTTATCGAAGCCAATTTACAAAAAAAAAAAAATCCAGGCAATAATTTTTGCAAACTTTTGAGCAAAAATTTCCTTTGGTTAAGACAATTATGAAGACTAATCTCTAAGACCTGTATGTTAGAATGCATTGTCCTATCCATACTCAAGCCCCGTCTATTTGTTCATTGTCTGTTGTTTCAGTGAGTAGCTCTAGTGAACAAATGGGCGGGGCATTCTAACATGCAGGTAATTGAATCCGCGAAATTTTCCGGTCGCTACGTAATCTCTGTCGCCGAAATCTCGTAAATTTAATTTCGGCGCAAGAAACCACGCTTCACAAATGCAACTTTCTAGGTAAATTTTGGCTCGTCAAGTTGGCAAATACTTTTATCTAGGATTGTTGTTTTGTATTTTCCCCACATTGACTTTGCAATATCGTGTATATTTCAACTGATGTTTTTGGCGTTTACATATCTATCACACATTCTTCAGCTGTTGGAATGGCGAGGATTGTTTTCTTTGTTTTTAGTCACAGCATACTGTTTATACTTACAGGAATTCAGCTGGAACATATCAGGCTAAAATGAAAGCTGTATTATTAAATTCCGCGCGTTATTTCAGGATTTCATCAACTTGTTCTACAATAGAGAAAGTTCCAGCATTCGCGTCAGTAATAGATCACGAGGCTACGAAGACAGAAAGCAATACATACAGAACAACGGAACATCAGTATGATATATAATACACGATAGTGTATCTCGTGCGTGTCATTCTGAACTAGTAACGCTTGGTTGCCTTAAAGTATCGTTCGCGTGCAAAATATGATATATTACTTTCCCAACCCGCGCATTTTGGTGGATGGTGCCTTTGATATGGAATTCACATCGAACTATTTCGTTCTGCAGTTTCATGCTTGAGACGTTTCACCCTTTCGCGAAATTTAAATGATATTTTTTTTATGCTTTGTAGTCAAATATTTTTTACGTTTGTGAAATGTTTGTATTTATTTTGCCGATAAGTTGAATTTTTCTCTAAAAATTATGGTTTATCACATGAAAACACTACTATTTACTAGGTTTCAACGTACGTTCAGCTTATCAAAATATTACTAGATTTCGCTTGTACGTGCAGTTGTTAGACTGCCCTATTTGACTGAGCTAATAACAATCCCGCTATTGTAATATTTGATGCTTGTTATTGCTCTGCAGACAGCTGCGTTGTGTCAGACGTATATCTACTGGATTCAGTTTCTTGGACGTACTCCATTGCACTGTCAAAGAAAAGTAAACAAATAAAAGAAAACCATGAAATAAGCAGAGTATGCTTTAGTCAGCAAGATACATACACAACATGAAATTCCAAAATGGAATCGGGTCAAATAAAAACAAGGAACAAACAGATAATAAATGAAAATAATAACAAATAAAATAAAAAACCAAGTAACATGCGACACAACGATGATACGAAACAAAAAAAAAAAACACAGTAGATATCAGATCATCGTAAACAAGAAAATAATGCGAAGTGCTATCGCTTTCCACCCGCTTGTAATGTTATAAGCCAATAGATAATCGATTGTGGCCAGTGGGTGTATAGGACTGACAAGTCTAGGCTGCTGCCAGATGAATCCGCGAATTGACGTACCTCTAGTTATACCCGATGAATTTCAGGAGGAGGCAGGATTGCAAAAAAAAAAAAAAAATAAATAAATAATAACTGACAATGAATTTGGCAGACCCTTTGGGGTGTTCGTCTATATTTTTTCACATCCACCAATGACATTCTGAAATAGTCCTTCGTCATGTTCAATTTCTTTTAAGATCTCCTTTGCATCGTATTTGTATTTTTTTTCTTTCGTTTGGTGGGAGGGGGAAACGATCGCCCTAAAACCCTCTTCCTTTTGGATCCCTAGGCAGCCGCTTATGTTGATTGGTGGTAGATGTTTCCGCCAGCTTGCTGGCCAGCGAAGCCATATTGCTGACGTGTGTAACTTGAGTTTCCCATCCCACCAGCTGTTTCAGGTCTGTATTCCTGAATATTCTGTGTCGGAGCGGAGTTGTGGGATGCTGTGCAAGGCTGGGGCAGGGGCAGCCCACCCACCTCGAACATCGCGGCCAATGGCGTGGTAGGCCACTTTGCCATTCAAATGAGCAGCGTTGACTCACTACCGAGGACGTCATCCCGTTAGACGCCGGGGACCCGGGGGAAGATCTTCGGCCGCCCGTAGCCGTCAGTCCGACCTCGCCTGCAAGGCCCGCGTTATTACCTAGCAGACTGGACTGCAAGTTAATGTGTGATCATATGACTTATGTAGTTGGCCGGCAGTTTGTATGGAATACTTTCTCAACCAATCATACAAGGTCTATTGTAAAATGTCCACTATGCTGTGATGCGGGCACACAACGACACGAAGACCCAGTATTCGGGTGAGCAGCCGCGGATCCATGGGGAGGGGGGCCATGTGGCCCGAGCTCTCCTTTGACAGTTCATGTATAGTTTATCTGCAAAATATTACACATTTTTAAAGTAGTATATTACATTTTTTGTTTAGGGAATTCCTTAAACAGCAACATTTTGTACCTTAAAAACTATTTTTTTTTTCGGAGGAGGGCCGCCAAACCCCATTCTTTGACTCGGGGTGTAGGTATAGGCATTATTTAGGAATGCCCCCCCCCCCCAACCAAACAAAAACCTACAGCTGGATCCGCTCCAGCGCGTTAGCATAGGCAAGTTAATTCTACCCTATCGCCAAATAATAACTGGAACGGTTCCGGGTACCATTCCATCTGACAGCGGCTTGTGAGAAACAAATGCAGAGGAAGAAATGTTCTTTAGGCTAAGGGTTCACATTAGCACTGTTTGTGAGCATAATTTAATGAAATAGAAAAAACCAGTAGTTGTCGGTAAAACTATATAGATGAGTTGAAAACTGTTTTACACATGGATAGTATTTTTTCTTCAAAACAAAGACTTCCGCAATGTTCGCTGGTTTCTAGGCTAATTAAAAATGTATAAGTCGATAATTAGGCAAAAATAGAGACCGGAAAAATTCGCGGGTTCACTGACCTATATGCTAGCCTGCAAGAGTATATGTGGACTTAAGCAGACAGCAGATGCTCATTAGCTGCTTGCGGCTAAAGTGATACAGGTCTGTATTAGTAACATTTCCATTATTGGCTCAGAGACTTCCAGGAGGTGTCAAATAAGTCAAAGGCCAATTGTGAAAATGACGCAAACTTACAGTAGATGTAATTATAGCTTGTACCCAAATGAAAACGGGAATTTTTCAGGTCTCTACACATATATATTCCATCACGTACAGGTCAATGAAGTCTAGTATGTTCAGAAATAATGACGCGAATTTTAATGCATCTAGCTATGAGATATTTTGTGTTTGATTTGTTTTCTTTGTGTATGTGTTGACTACAGCCAAATTTGGCTCTTTTTTACAATTGATTTCTTGTATTTGTTTCCTGGGACGACATCGTGCAGCAGTGACGTATGTCTGGAGGCCCGGAAATTTCGCGAATTCATTTGAGAAGACGTTGGATTTCAAACTCCTGTACACGTTAACTACTTTCGCGATTGGGTCAGTGTTACTGAAACTCTACCCTGGGAACTGCGGACCAATAGCATACCTGCATGAAACACTCACTGACTCTGCGATACCTTGTCACATGTACAACTGGCCACTCACTTCGCGCAGCAGCCAGTTGCTGAAGACACAGTGTATACCGGACTGTGGAGTCTAGCCGGCTGGTCGTTGAGCCCGCGACATTTCAGCGCCTCTATGCGTGTCCGGAAACTAAGCACTAGTCGCCCCAAAACATTTCTCAGGCAAAACTCGGGTGTTCCTATTTCTCGCACTAACAATAAAATCGGACCTTTCGGTTCTGGGCGTAGAACAAATTAAGTGTACTGGTGTTTTTGGATCCCTGTTTGGCTGCAAATTGACTGGCGAAGTTTGCCGATGCCCACCTGCAAGGACTTGGCTGACCTATGACGACCTCCTCGAGGCGCGGGATACAAGAGGGACGTGGTCGCCTCGCCAAGTTAGTGGCGTCTTCACCCAGCGCCCAGCGGAGCTCTTGTGACAGTTTAATGTCCCGTAGCATCGTTACCACGCCCTTCTTCCAGCACCTACCCTCTTTCAACAGGTCTCTATAAACCCGCGTCGTAACTGCTTGCTATCTACGCGCCCACACTCCGCCATCTGCTGTTAACGGCCACGCCCATTGCTTTTACACCGATTTTCAATACTTTTTTAAAGCAATATAAGTTTCGTATCGAAGAATTCGTACATTATTTTTTACGAACTTATCATACTGGGAGTCATGAATTTCCACGAAAATAATTTTGCCTCAGTTTGTTTCACTGTCTTACGTGCACAACACTGCACATCTGCTTCATATTCAGTGATTGGGTGTTTAAACTCCCATGTGCCTTGTGGTGATTGAGAGATGTTGGTCAGCGCTAGGAGGGGTGACATGAGGTGAATATGGAGCAGCGCCGGAATGAAAAGGAGAAGGAAACGGGAGATCCCCAAGAAAACTCGCCGACTAGCGGCATCTTCCGGCACGGTTCCCACATGCGAAAATCCGGGGACCGACCTCGCTGGGAATCGTGGCGGACGATGGCGTTGGCCGGCGGGGTTTTCTCGGGGATCTCCCGTTTCTCCTGTCCTTTCATTCCGGTGCTGTTCCATACTCACATCTAGTCATCGCTCAGCAGCGCCGAAGATCTCGATACTAAGCTCTGACAAAAATATCTCACTCAGTCTCACGCTTGCCGTCGAAGGAAGCTTGCTATCATCATCTGTGTCATATTCGTAGTGTTGTCTTGTCTACAGCCATAGTTGTGTTTATTTGTGTTGTCCTCGTTGTCTTTGTACTTTGTTGTCGCCATTTTCATGCACCTTGTTTGGTCCTTGTCCGTCTTTTTTCCCTCATTATGTACTAACTACATTCCTATTTCGGAATTATTTGTATGTTTGTCTTCCTTGGTTCGTGTCTTCACTTTTTTGTTGATCATTATTTTTCTAGTGCTCATTCCATTTATGTAACTGTGGGTTTCTGCAACTCAGAGATATTCGCTATCAAAGGCGTTCATACAACAAAACACTTCAGTGTGTCAACAAAATGTATGCTGTTCGTTTCTATACATTTTTAAAGATTCTACACGAAGCTGTTCTTACCGATAAAGGACTGAAAAATAACTATTTTCAGTAGCTAAATGTCAGCGGCGGATTTAAAATGGGTATACAAGCGCGTAACTTTCCTTCCTTGGAAGTTGTTCATAAACAGACATTATTCACACAGGTTGTCAGTTTCGGAATAAACTTATGTCTCTGGCCTCCGCTCGGCGACTTGGGACATGCGCTCATATTAACGCCCATAAAGCATTTATCGTTGGACGTACTGGCCTCTTAATGAAAGTTCTACATGTTGCAGTTTCATATTGTGCGATGATTCATCGCCCTGGTTTGCAGCTAGACGTGTAGAGTCTCGCTGTCTCTAACGTGGTACAGTTCCATTACGATCCGCTCAGCAAGATCGCTCCGGTTAAGGAACGAAATTAGTGTCGGCGCGTAATTAATGTACGCGAAACTGGTTCGCGAACAGAACGCAGCGTTAGTATATTAGCGTCTTGTTGGCGACCTTGAATACATAAACGCGTCGTTAATATAACCAGCACTTTCAAGACACCGCAACACTGTCGGGGCGGCAGGTCGGTTGTTTAGTTGTACGTGGATGATTTCACGGTTACCAACGCACTGTCGAAACAGACGTTTAAGTGTTTCCACACTGGGCGAGATAATGGCGCGATATCGTCGCCCGAGGCGAGGTTCTTGTATGTCTGGTAACAGTTGAATATGTACTGTTGACTGCTGCATTTTGCTTCCTCCCGTCTGTATTCAGAATGTTGCGAAGTAGCATGTCAATTTTTGGGAAGAATAATATTCACATCTAGGGGAACAAAAATATTGTATGAAAGTAGGCCCGAAAGCGCACTGTTGCTGTACTACAGGTATCATACATAGGGCCTAGTCAATATGTATACACATTAGAATTTATTGGTTTGTGGACATACGCCATTGCCCATGTTTTGCTGATCAAACTTGTGTTGAATGACAAAACACAAAGAAGAACAAAAAAAAAAAAACAGATACCAAACACACACACACAAAAAATAGAAATAACAATTGCAGAGGAATTCTGTCAGGTTTTTTATGAAAGACAAGAAATAATTCTATCAGTTTCTTACATAATAAAATACCTGACAGAATTCCTCTAGAATTGTTTTTTTTTGTTTCGTATCAGTTTTTTGTTCTTCTTTTTGAATTTTGTCATTCAACGCAAGTTTGATCAACAAAACCTGAGCAATGGCGTTTGTCCACAAGTCAATAAATTCTAATTGTAAACTCCCATTGCAACAAACATTAAAAAAATATCATGTTTAAATATAATGCCGTGTTTTGTTTAGAGTTCCTTGAGCGACGTTGGACATGCCGCAGTACAGCACGTGTATGTGGCTAAGTGTGCTATTGTTGATATGTTCTGTGATACGTATATTATATGGACATGTCAGCAATTCAGTTACCTTTTTTTTTTTTTTTACGCCTTGTATATTACAGTACGTGGCGCGAGGAATGGATCATATTACTGTAGAATACTTAATGCAATGAACTTTTCGCGAAAAGAATTTAGCCCCAGTTTGTTTCAGTGGCTTACGTGCGCGCATCTGCAGCTGTGCTTCATGGTTATTGGCAGCGTGTCTTTGTGAAGTGACGTCTCTCATTTGACTGTGCCAACCACAGTAAGGTTATTGCGACACACGTGTATGTTATTTGCAGGTAGAACCTCAAGACACGTGGCAGTTAAAACATCCAATCACTGACTCTGAATCAGAACTGTAGATAAGACACTGACACTTACTGTGGCAAAATTCTTATCGCGAAAAGTTCATGGCCCTATACGTCGCACAATGCCATAGCCATCTTTAGTAGAATGCCGCGGCCTTAGATATGGCAACCCTGCACACAAGGGTCATTTTAACTCTTCTTTTCGCTCACCAAAGATAATGACTGTACCTGATACGTAGAGCCCAGTAATTTTCGCGAAAAGAATTTTGCAGCACTTTGTTTCAGTGCCTTACGTGCGCACCTGCATCTCTGCTATGTGGCCAGTGATTGGATGCCGTAACACCCATCGTGTGGAGGTTAAACCCGCAAATCACAAACGTGATGTGTGACAGTTATCCGTGTGCTGATTGGCACAGTCAAATGAATAACGACTCTGCACAAAAACACTCTGTCAATAGCCATGAAGTTGAGCTGCAGGTGTGCACGTAAGACACTGAAACAAAGTGGGGCAAAAATCTTTTCGCGAAAACTACCGGGCCCTACTGATACGTTATTCTGGCCTACATACCGGCGAGTCAGGGGAAGCCGCTGTCTTTGTCGAGACAAAACAAGTGTTAAAATGACCCTTCCTAGCAAGGTTGCCAGGTCTAAGGCCGCGGCCTTCTACTAAAGATGGCTATGACAATGCCTACTGTCTAATTAAGTGCTACTCGTCTGCTTTGTAGGGGTTACTATACACAGGAAAAATTCGCGGGTTCACTGACATGTAGGCTAGACTCCAAGAATATATATGTGTTGAAGCAGGTAACAGCTGTTCATTGGCTGCACGCTGGACGCGGTGACATATCGTGATTGGTCCTGCATTTACTTGCTTCGTTATTATTGGCTCAGCTCTCTACAGGAGGTGTCAAACAAGTGAAGAACCAATCGCAAAAGTGACACGAACTTACAGATACTTGAAATCTAGCTTGTGCCCAAACGAAAACGCGACTTCTTTAGGTCTATACCAGTAATTCGGTAGTGGAAAATTTCGTGAATTCAATGGCCTGCATGTTAGGCTGGACTGTGTATACTCAAGCTCCGACCATTTGTCCGTTAACTGCTGTTCTCTGGAACCACAGATAATTACAGACATGTAAAATTCGCGTTTTCATTTGGTCACAGACTAAACTTCACTTTCCTATACATAACAAAGCATAATCTGCGGTTCAATTGGCCACGAACTTTTATCAACTATTGTACAAGGACCACCGTCTTAGAATTACAGGTCTGGGCACTAGACTATCTAACAATGCTATTGAGTTGACCCCTTTATGACTGAAAGCGCCACTAGCAATGAAGTGTTGTTTTAACATTGTAGCATAGAGTCGTACTAGCAGTTCTCCTAGCAGCTCCGATACGAGTTTGCTCCTTGTAGTCCCATTTGCGCAATGTTAAAACCACGGTCGTAGAAGAACAGGTCTGGACACTCGCCTATCTAACAATGTATTTTGCTTGACCCCCTTGTTGTTTGGCTGTAGTTTGTCAAGTCACCGAGAATGTTGTACTTTTTGGCGCTGTAATTCGGGCGGTCCGACTCAAACTCCGTCCACTTTTTTCTGTTGTTAATTTATAAAGTAAATAAAGATTGCTGGAGCCTTTTCTTAAATTTGTGAGCGAAGAAAGTATTTCATAAATTAATAAAAAATACGTTTTGATAAATTGTTTATCATAGTGGACAGGAAGTGGGCGGAGTTTAGTCCGACCGCCCTAACTGAAGCGCCAATAAAACACAATATTCTCGGTAACTTGACGAAGTACAGCCAAACAACAAGGGGGTCAAGTTTCCAGACGAGTGTCCAGACCTGATCTTCTACGGCCGTGGTTAAAACAACCCCACAGTTCCAGTGGCGCCAATCAGTCGTAACGGGGTCAATTTTCAACTCCAGTGTCCAGGCCTGTTTCTCTACATGGCCGTGTACAAGGACAATATAAGAAAGTCCTAAGAAAAACAGCAGACGTGTTATTTAATTACTGTTCACACCACGGCCATAGAGGAACTTCTACGACCGTGGTTCACACCAATATGAGCGCTGTTCATTCTACAGTAGCGCATTGCTCTATGGGTAGTTTCAGTTTTATATTTTCTTATTTGTAATTTGAAATGTAAGCATGATTTTGGAATATAGTTATGCTCGTTTTGTTATTATTTTGGTAAGTTAAAATTTAAAATATTTATAAACACATTCTAATACTATTAGCTTAAGAGAAATTTTGTCCGTAAATGTACAACCACCATAAAAATAGAGATATAAGAATGTGAATTTTGCTAGTGTTTTCAGTTCACGCCGTGGAAAAAAATCTCTCACTTTAACCGTCCTAAAAAGCTGTACTTTCCAATATTGCAATTTTACGATATTTGCTTTTATGTGTTGTTATTTACGTGTTTCACGTCTTTACATAGATTGGCCTCTCTACCGCGTAAGTATTCTCCGCGACAAGTCACGACAATATCGGCCAGCGGGAGACGTCAAACGAGCCTATAGTCACTTGGAGTCTAGTCAGCTGTCAGAAAATAACGCGAATTTTGCATGTCTCTACAAATAATAAACGCATAGACAGAGCTTGAGTACGCGTAGGACAGTAGATCCTAACTTACAGGTCACTGAATTCTCAAAATTTTCCTGTATTTACCACAAACAGCTGCAATGCCATTCCATATTAACACGATCCCGCCAGTACGCTTTGCACTAGTACATTACGCACAGTGAACCGTCGTGCTGAACTGGTGCATTTTGGGACCTGTGTTCACGAAATATTTGACGATTATCTGGCAGTGAAGATTGTTCACCAAGAATATAGACATGCAGTACTGCAACATCCAGTATTTCATATCCTTCTGACCTATCTTACTAAAGTTATTAGTGAATACTGTTCATTCCTACGTCGTGCTAAATTACGTATTATTTCAAACGATAAGTGGTAGTTTTTCACACTCATAATTTGTGAACGTATCGTTGTCTTTATTCTTCTCGCTGCTTAGTAAAATAAGTAAATCATATTAAATGGCTGCGTGAGATTTTGTAATCAATTTTTAGGGGCCTAACGTTTTTGCGAAAATATATATATTTTTCCACCGGTTTGTTTCAGTGTGTTATGTGCACATCTGTAGCTCTGCTTCGTTGTTAGTGGTTGTATGTGCACATCTGTAGCGCTTCTTCATGGTCAGTGATTGGATGTTTGTAACTGTCACGTGTATTGGGATTGTACTGGCAAATCACAGACGCGTGGTGCAGCAGTAACCTTCTTCCTGTAGGCACAATCAACTGAGCGACGTATCTACCCAAATACACTCTACCAATAACCATGAACTAGAGCTGCAGATTTATTTACACGTAAGGCATTGAAGCAGGCTGGTGCCAAAATATTTCCGCGGATGTATCGGATGTTCAGCAATTATTGATTGGGACACTTATTTTCGCGGAAATATTTTACTGCAAGCTAGACTCCTGTCATATCTGCACCTCTCCTCCGGTTATTTGTCGTGTGTCGTAATTACGAGATGTTTAAAGCCATTATCTTTAAATTATTTCAAACAATTGCAAATAACTAGAATATTATTGAACCAAATGCTTTAAAAAAATTTGTTACGATGTACAGTCATACGATACACAATTTTGCAAAGCGTTTTTTTTAATAATGTTCCGTTTGCTAGCAAAAAATTATTTTGCTTCTTTTTGGCTTATTTTGGCAAAAAAATATGTGATATTGCAGGGTCAAAATTCTAAATATCCGTTTGTTGTATAGCAACAGAAAAATTCAGTTACAAACGATGGTATGTACGTGTTATAAAACTGTAAGAATGCATTTTTAATATGTGTATTAATTTGCGTTAAAAAATATTTTCGGAACTACTGCAAAACTAAAGAGCGAGGCTTTAAAGCTACGCAGGATAGTTTTACAGTAATTATGTAAATATCATTTTTAAGATAGGTAATTTTTATATCGAATAATTTGTAAAATTTTTTGACACAAATATATCGTAATTTGTTCTTTTTTTTGTAGCAATAAACTCCCACATTTTTTAAATCAAATTTTTACACCCAAAGTATCGCCAGTTTGGTTATAAAAATGTAAAATTAAGCATAGGCCTACTTAATTTTTTTGCGAACGAACGGTATATTATTCTGCAAAACGCCTACGTAGAATTGTGCATCGTGTGACTACGTTAATCATTAAAATTTTCAAAGCATTCCGTTAAGAAAGTTTTCTGTTTATTGCACCAGAAAAAAAAATACTACCCACAATGGCCATAAGGCCATACTGTCTTGCGTCTACTGTTTTTGGGATAGTTTTTTTTAAGCTTAAACGAAAGCAGATATCAAAGATCTCTTAGGCAGTTTTTTTTTAAATTGTTTTTACCTTAATAGCTAACTTTTCCAAAACAAGATATTATACAGTTTCAACTAAAAAGTCAACTAACAATGTAAAGAAAAAAATATTGTGAAACCTTTTCTTTCACTTTAATAAAGGATGAGATAATATAGGAAAAAGCCAACCAATATCTCTATTACTAGAGCTACTGACCAAATGGAAACCAAACGCCTGTAGAAGTCATAAGAAGTATATTTAAACAGAATTCATATGATAGGAAAAATAATGACTTCTACAGACAAGTCAGG
>PNEQ01134166.1:0-96115 GCA_003012365.1 Medauroidea extradentata
CTTACAGATTACTACTATGACACTTACATATTTTATTTAGTAATTATTAAACATTTACTACACTTGGTGTCACACTTTTCACCAGTTCTATTATTATTTTTCCCCCCTCTTAACAAGTGGTTGGAGGCACCGGTCACAGTGACCCGCCTCGTTAGTTGATTGTTACATCCTTGAATAAGTGCAACCGACATACCCCCCTTAACAATATTGATTACAAATTATTATTTTATGTCGACCTTATACATTAAATTCTGAATACAGTACAATCTACACACTGTCACTTAGACTGCTTTGTTCACATTAACAAATGGCAGGAAACTGTAAATTTTATGAAAGAAAAAAAGTACCTAGCGACTTCAAAATTGCTCACTTTATCCTGAACAACTTATACAAAATTCAGAAAATGAACAGAGGGGATGGAACTAAAAATATCATCTTTGTAATAAAAAGGAATACTAAAGGGACAAGAAAATGTAATAACAAAGATTTTGATCCTAAAATATACTTCTGCGATCTTCAACAGCATAAGGTTTAGATCATCAATACTGCAGATCTTCCATTGGTTCAACATACAGTAGAACCCCGATTTAACGAAATGCCATGGGACCCGAAAATGTTTACTCTTAATCGATGTTTCGTTAAATCCAACTCCACCCCCCCCCCCTTTTTTCCCACCAACAAAAAAAATGGTTAAATCCTCGGGCATGTTTCGTTGGAATTTAAGGTAATTTTAAAAAAGTATATTGGCTCAAAACAATAACAAAACGCATTTACCGCCAACAGGTAAGCCACAACCGTGAAAAGAAAAAAAAACAACGAAAAAACATTAAAAACTTTTAGTGCAACTCTCGACGAGTGTGCGCATGGTGAGTTAGGCCATCCTTGCGTGCGCCATCAACACGTGATGACTAACACCGTCGAGCCGTCAATCTTTTCGTCTATCTCCCGCCCGCCCCACCAACAAAATTAAGCAAATTCCCACAAAAAATTGTAAAAAAATAAAACTGCAAGGAAAACTGGATTAAAAGTTTGCGAGACAACGGTAAAATAATAATTAAATACTCGTGGCGGCTGCCATTATAGCTTGTATGCAGCCACGCTCGTGAAACAAACTCGTTGGTTTGCTAGCTAAAAATACTTTGCACTCCAGCGTTTTTTTTAGCATCGAAGAAACAAATTATTTACGTTTACGGTAGTAAATTTGTTGTAAAAAGTCTGCATAAATAACATTACGTAAATTTTTATAAATTCGCTTGTTTTATCACGGGACGCGAGTGTGAATAATCACGCTGCACACCACTGCATTCTATTGGTAATAGAATTAATGAAGACAGCACGCTGCCGTGCAGCGCATTCTATCGGAGACGCAAAGCACTATCTATGAATTGGTTCTTGCGCTGTCCACCGCCGCGCTGTGGAGACTGGGTACCTAGATGCTCGTTCACTCGCTAGCCGCCATGTTGAGGATCTAGACGCGTGCTTGTTATGCAACTTAGCGGCGCTCGCTCGGCCGCGCCCGCGCGTGCGTATCTAAAAATCATTCCTGCGGCCAAAGTTTTCAACTAATTTTAACTATTTTTTTTTGTTTCACGACGGATGGTTTAAGCTTTTCTACTGAGAAATAAGAATATACTGCGGTCGGTTCTAGTATTATTAAAGGACTTAAATTACAATTAGTATTCCATTTTATCAAAGTCACTTAGTTATCTAATACATTTTTTTTGTTATATTTTGAAGGTTCCTGAAAATCCTTTCGTTAAATCGCTGTTTTCGTTATTCCCGAGTTCGTTAAATCGGGGCTCTACTGCAGTCATATCTGATTCATTTGCAGGTTCAGATCCTGGCATAAGAATACAATATTTTTTAAATGTTACACAGTATAACCCTGATTTTACGAGTTCTCGATTTTACAGGGCAGCAATTTTGAGAGGTCATTCTTGAGCAGTGAGAGACCTAACCTGTATTTTACGAGTACTCGATTTTAGAAGGTCTTAATCTGAAGCCTCGTAAAATCAGGGTTATACTGTTTTAGTACTGTAAAAAATTGAACAAAATACATAGGTACATAAATACAAACAAAATAAAAGGTAAGCATTAAGTAGAAAGTATGACAATTTTTTTGTAGGATACCTGACAGTGTTTTACTAATTAATTAAATTTGACTTTTAGAAAAAAACTAATTTGGCTCAAAAGTTGTGTATGACATCCCGGAACATTGCTGTATAATTTTTCAACATCTCAAAAAGGCAATGTATGATGTGGCTCGACAGAAAGAGAAATATTGGAAAGATTTTCATAATATAAGTGACACATACCGGAATACTCGATATCTTGGTGATGGGCTCCATCTTCTCCACACAGCCAATGCTGACTTCAGGTATCCAGAGCGCACACGACACATGGGCCCACTTTTGACCTGAGCGGGTACACTTCATGGCACCACCCTTATTGGGACAGAGCACGCACTCTGGCCGCTGGCCCAGGGCACATGTGCGACACATCCACGAACCAGAAGGGATGGTTGTGATGCCATAGCACGCCTGGTGCACGCAGATGTTACAGTAGTCGCAGAACACCATCTCGTTGCCTTCTTCCGAATCCGGCTGTACATACACAGTTCATGCATACTTTATATTTAAAAAAAACTCTTCAAACATTTGAGCTATTAAAGGTAAAAAGTCTAAAACAAAAGAACAAAAGTTTATGAGTTAGCAAAGATATCAACAAGTCATATAGGAGCACACAGAATACCTTAAAAAAAAAAAGCAGTTTACCAAAAATTTATACCATCTAAAATATACACGACAGGGAAAATTTCTACAAACTTTTCTAACACTGCATAGGGTCAAGCGATCCACTAACATAAAATTAAAACACCTACATATGTGCACAAAATGGTCTCTGCATTTGGGTGTCATCAGCATAGGTTGTGATTCTAACATTTTGGCATGCATTTCAGCTTCAATCTTCAGGGTGATAATAACTGTTACCTACCATGATACATACATGTATACAGTAGGTAACAGTGACTGTGATTCTGAAGATGGCAGCTGCAATGTAAGCTGAAATGCCACAATCACCCACGATCTCGACGTGGCAGATATCCACAAAGAAAGATTATCCAGACAACAATCACCACAAAAGCCTGGAAACTATATTTAAAACATACTCACTCTATGTGGGGTAAAAAAAAACAGTAAATTTGGAAGAGAAAACTGTTATTCTAGAAACTTCACACCACAGAAATAAAAATAAAATTAATCAACGTCACAGAACATTAAGTAGCATCCAAAAACAATTAGTCACCTTCTGGTTTTTTTAAACCTCTGACCGGCAGTAAAAAAAAAGGAAATGAATTGCAAAATGCTAGTAGTGTCAAAACATAAGTACACCTTTCATATACGTTTCAACATAATCACCACTCAGATTGAGACACTTGTCGTACCGGTACACCAGCATTCCAAAACACTCTGCAAAGAAAGTTGCAGCCTCCTACTGAACCTTGTTCATTTAAACATTTTGGGTGTGGCACACATATGAGGTGCATCAAATGTTGTGACTGCAGTTTCGTTTCTTCATGAGACGGCCATGAAGAAATAGCAAGCTAATCACAGCATACCCCATTCCTCAACCACATTCAGTGGTCAAACCAGTAAATCAGTTGAGACAAGGTTACGGGCATACCTACATGTCTGTGACAATAAACCACACTGCTAAATAAAAGCTGCAAGGAGTCATTCAATTTTTACAGGCAGAAGAGCACAACGCAGCAGAAATCCATCACAGAATGAAAGTTTTGTATGATAAAAGCTTTATGAAAAATGGAGTATTACACAAGTGGTGCTGAAAATTCCGCAAAGGCCATACCAACATTCACGACAAAGGTGGCCAGGGAAGAAGTCACTAGCGACAGATGAACTGGTGCAGTATTTGTTCATGAGAGTGATGTCAATTCATGACTACAGAACTTTCCAAAAAATTTCTGTACAGTTCACGGTCAGCCCTATACACCACTGTTACAGACAAGCTGGGATACAGTAAACTTTGTGCACGATGGGTGCCCAAGATTTTGCCTTGTTATTTCTGCTGTGGTATGCAGATAACTGTGAATTGCTTTTGAATCAAATTGTAAAAGGAGATGAAACATGGATTCATTTTGACAATGAAAAATGAAACTTAAATCATAACGAGCACACACCCTTTATCCAAACAAGCGGAAAAAGTTCAAATAGACATTTGGACCAAGAAACTAATAGCTACAGTGTTCTGGGATCACCAAGGTGTGCTACTAATTAATTTCATGAAGACGGGGACAACAATCAATGCTGCTGCATACTGCCTGACGTATCGAAGGCTACGGTAATTGATCCACAATAAACTGAAAGGAATGCTAAATCCACAATAAACTGAAAGGAATGCTAAATCCACAATAAACTGAGAGGAATGCTAACATAGGGTGTTTGCGTTGCTTTGTGACAATGCCCGACCACATAGTGCTGCCATAACCCAATGAATGCTTACAAGTTTTCAATGGGAAGTGTTTGATCATCCTTCCTACAGCCCATATTTGGCACCGTATGACTTCAACCTAAAGTGGCTGGAAAAGTGAAGCTTCATCTGCAGTGATGAACTGTGGAACACTATGACAACATGGTTGAATGGGCTGGCGGCAACTTTATTTGCACAGGGTAACCGAAAGCTGGTGCACAGGTATGACTAATCTTCTGCGTCGTGATTATGTTGAAAAGTAGCTTAAATATTTATGTATCTTGTGACAGTAAGAGTAGTATACAATTCATTCCTGATTCTTTACAGCCCAATGGAGGTTTGGAAAAATAATAAAATTAAATAACCCTTGTATAAAAGTCTCTCAAATACATATTGGGGCCACGGTGGCTGACTGGTCAAACCATTCGCCTCCCAACAAGGCTATCTGGGTTAGATTCCTGGCAGGGTCTGTCCCCGAATTTTCACATGTGGGATTCATACAGTATGGTGATGTTGGTCGACAAGTTTTCTCGGGAATATCCCGTTTCCCTTGCCCCTTCATTCCAGTGCTGCTCTCTACTCATATGTCACCCCTCACTAACGCTGACCAAAATTTCTAACTCACTCAAATACATATTACACTATTCACCACCAAACTGTAAACATTTTAACGTTTTATTCATCACCATTAAAGTACTTATTTTTACAAGTGGACTGTCTGACAAATATAAAAAAAAATACCATTTTTACCAAGTATTACAATAAACATTTTGATTTCTCACCTCATTCCAAAGGTGAAAGAAAACCAATTTGTAATAATGATTACTTTGGCCAAGGCTAAGCTTGGTAGTTGTTTTCACACTGGTGCAATGAACTAGAATGATTTTTAATAGAATACTTTGAAAAAAATGGAGACTAAATGCAGTCATACAATGCATGTACACAATGCACTTGCCAAAAATATTTTCATAACAAAATCTGTGATACTTAGGGAGCAAAAATATACTTAAAAAACTGTTGAATTTACTGCCATGAAAAAGTTCGGACACAAATAGATATATTTTTTCATGGGTTAGTTGCTGCTACAGAAATTATGTTAAAATGGAAAGACCAAGTGATATGCTGAATCGATAAATTTATTTAAATATGGTATTTCAAGTTATTTTCCACAGAAAACATTTCCAGGTATTTTTTAAAAATTTCCGACATACAAGATTGCCCAACAATTCATAGTTTTCCAAGTCACTAGATACTGTGATTATCCAGAGAATATTACAACTAAACAAACTTACTACCACTGTCAGGTAATTGTTTGTACTTCTTTATGTAAATACAGTAGAAACAACAGTTTGCCCTAAGTTTATATTTTTGTCTCTCTCCTGCAAGGCAAAGTGAGTTACATAGGTAGCTTTCCTTAGGAATGTTATGTCAAATTCTTGTACATAACTCGTTCTATCAGCAGATGTCACTAACAATATATTGTTCAATACTTTGTCAGACATTGATGACCAAAATGTTGTGTGATGGTACCGGGGTCTGCACTCGACTTCAAATAAAAAAAACCTTGGCATACCTTATTTGATTACAAAATAAAATAACTACATAGTTTTTACAGCATAGTCAGTGGAGGCATGAAACTAAATATCTAAGGTTCCTGGCGGTTCGTGGGGTAGAAAGGCGAGGGAGACATTAAATTTACAACAAACAACATAGTTATTAAATGAGATACGTTCACTCATGTTCAGTCAACAAAATAAAATGTATAATTGTTTCATATCTAAAGGTATTTTACTCGCTGTTTAGTTGTACAACACAATTCATTGCAATGACTCATAAGTCACGTGGTTTACCACGTTGCTTCAATCCCAGTTGGTACTAATTAAAATAATTAAAATACCTAGGTTAACTAAAGTCAAAAATGTCCGCTGGATACACAGCACATAGTTACAGTGAGAATCTGGAAATCACAAGTAATTCAGGTAAACATCCAAACTGAGATGCTAGGCGTAGCATAATCCATCACGCCTTTATACTGGAGTCTACAAAGACAAAGTTCACGGCAGCCTTAGTGACCTAGTCTTACTTGGATGATTTCCAAAGCAAACACTTTTTGCAGGCAACACAACCAACAAAAGTACTGTAACTAACCCGCGACCAAACGGATGTACCTCCCGCTAGTAGACACGAAGGATTGCCACACTCCTCCACTGTATGTGCTGCACCCACGGGCACCTCACTCCTTGCAGACTCCCAGACTGGAACGAGCAACCACTCGCAGCAGCTCTCCTTCCTCCTGTTGTGAAGGGACCAGTGTGCACTGAGGGGATATATGTTTTTTCTTCCTTTTCTATATATATATATATATTTTTTTTTTTTTTTTTTTTTTTTTTTTTGTCGTCGTACCAGGCCACAGGCCAGGTAGAGTTGTGCCTGGTCGCGGCAGGCGTTCGCCGAGTGTGTCGGTGGCAGGTGTGCACTGGTTGTTAACGGCAGATGTGTGGTACTTGAGTGTGTGTGGCGAATGAGTGACGGTGACAGGGCGTGTGTGAACTTGACACCGACGTGTGACACCTGCCATCCCAGCCGCCGCACGGCCATCTGCCAGTGCAGGACACATGGCTTCGCCGCATCCTTCCTCTACCAGTGCATGAAGAAGGGGCAGTCTGGAAGCAGCGGCCGCGACGGATGGAACAAGAGAGACGTGGCACGCTTCGGGACTCTGATTCGTCCAGCGAGAATTACGTAACGCGCGTGTGCAACTATCCGACCCAGTGTTCTACTTTGTTTTGCCATTTGGAACTGGCTCACTTAAGGCCCTAGGGTATGGGGCTGTGGACCGCTCCATAAGTGTCCATGTAAGATGTAGTTTTCTCCATGTCCTCCCTGCTTTCCCCGATAGGCAGCTGTTTCGACTCGCCAGGTGAGAGAGGGGCACGCCGGCACGAACAGACCACGACCCATCGAGCCTCGTGTTCCCGGCTACACGCTTAACCAGGTGGCGCCCAGAGCATTCCAATGCAGCTCCGTTCCTACCTCACTCTCACCGGACACTGCGTCTATATATATATATATATATATATATATATATAATAGTTGCTGACACTCCAAGACATAGTAACTGGTCAACAATTGTCAAGTAATAGGGTAGTATGTTCAGGGTCACCATCTACAAAATTTGGATTGTTGCACGGCCACCTTACCTGGAGCACTGAAATGCCCTCAGAGCCATTTGTAAGAATAATTGTAATTTTTTTCTAAATGTAATGTAAATTAATTAAGAGGTACACATGGTGCTATTAGGTGGGAAACCACCCTGGTAAAAGGGTGCTAAGTGTATTGAACTGCTAACGGGTCCGGATAAACAATAATGACTTTAAGTGTGTGTGTGAATGTAACATTTAAATTCTTTGCTTGCAGTCCTGCATTATGAGGTAAAAAAAATTATTCTTTCTAAGATCCAGGCCAATAATAATAAATACATATATATTTATTTATTTATTTTAAGCTCATATTTCTATCAGGACATTAAAATTAATTTTTGAACTTATCAGGTTTGGCCCTTTGGAATGGGTAATATTTTTTCACTTTCTTTTATGTTTAAAGTTATTAAGTTGCATGCTGGACGATTTCTAGAAGGTTCTAGAATATTCTAGAACATTTTAGTGGAAGTCTACCATGCTGGTGCCGGGAGGGCCACTACCGGGGTCACACAGGACAAGAGAGGGAATCACTGGGTGCCGGACTATTGAAGGATGTACACGTGGCTAGGTATCTCATAGCAAGCACTTTAGGGCTTTGATTCCTTTTTCCAACTCCTCCTAAATGGAGACGAAGATAGGAGACAAGGCGTTGTGTGCATGCACAAAATACGAGTGTAAAGGGTGCTGTTAGAACCTTGCAAAATTTACGGGTACAATGAATCTTACCGGCAGTCCTGTAAAGTGCAGTGCAGCCTAAAAAAAGGCCCGATGGCAGTTCAAAATACTTAAGCTTCGTCACATGGTAATCAGTTTTATTTCCTTCTCTTGTTCACGACCAGTGTTAAGTTTGTATGATTTTCTGCCATAATATGTTTTTTTTTTATTTATATTTGTGATTGATTACTGTGTAAAATGGCGGGAGGGGTGGCAACCTTTGAGCCGAATACAATAATGCCATTACGCTGAATTTGAATTTTCGTCTTGACCATGCACAAACTATCTACCCTTCGAACCCAACGAAAAAGAGCATGTTCACCCACGAGCAGACGGAGTGCATCACAAGCTGTCTGTCAGCACTGTGGCGAGTGAATGGGAGCCAAGTACCATCACATAAAACTGGCGCTGCAATGCGTGGGGACTGAGCAAGAAAGTTAGTACTGTAAAGTGCAAAGAACGCAACGATCTAGGAATGTAAATGTCCAAGCAGACGTCAGTATCATACGCGCGACGATCTAGGCAAGTAGACGCCCAAGCAGACGTTCGTATTATACGCACGATAATCTAGGCAAGTAGACGTTCACGCAGAGGCCTATCCCTGATCCCAACGATTTGGTCGAATAATGGTTGGCACAGATCAAATTAGCCAATGGATCTTTCGTCTAGTGCTAACCACCGCAAACCCACTTGCCTAGGCTGGGGCGCAGCGTGAGAAGCAGAGAGATGAGCCAGACAACCTGATTTTTATCTTCCTTAGGTGGAGAACCAGAATAGTCTTGACACACTTGTTGACCAGCGAAACGATCGTTGTTCAATTAAAGTAATACCATTCACCTAATCAGTTGAAATTTGAGAGCTTATGCATAAAACATTGTCAAATATGTTTTGCTATTCGAAAGAAAAGGTTTTCTTGAAATTTGAGAGGTTATGCATAACAATTGTTTTACAGTAGTCTAATGTGTTTTTGCTATTTGAGAGAAAAATTTTCTTGAAATTTTGCGGTTATACATAGAGTGTATAGTCGTTGGGAACTTCATTCACTAAGGCTAGCTAATAATTTGATGCGGATGAGAATGTTACGTAAGACGTAGTCAAAATTGTACTAGCCATATTGCTACTTTGTTGTAGGAAGATGATGTTTGAAAATTCCAGCATAAGTCAGTCTGAGTAACCACTACCCTCAGAACATTAAATTAATTTGACCATGTATGTCACTGAACCTAATTTTACCAGTGGTAATCCAGGCGTGTGGCCATTTGAGTGATTGGCACAGATTTTATTTGCGAGCAACAAGGATCAGGCACTAGGTCGAGGTGTTCCTGCAGGACTGTTAAGTGAACGATGGGAAGCAACCAGGGTTAAAGACACACCTCACCCATGCTCAGTGAGGCTTAGCTAGTGAACGTGTCATTTGTGCCTAGCCAAGATATTACCATAGGTTTGGGTGGGTTGAGCCATGATACACCTAACACCATGTCATGCAAGCCACGATGCGGCTGGCAATGACGGAATTCAGGGGTGGGGAGAACCAAGTATTAGAATATATAAGAAGGGAAATGAAGAATATGATGGAGGAATTAAGAAGGGAAAACAAAGTCACACTAAGGGACGGTGCGGTAAACCGTGGAGGACTCTGTCACCGAGGTTGTGTGTCGTACTGTCGAAGAGGCTAAAGAGGAACTTAAGCGGGAAACCGGGGACCGCATTGGGTACATTGCAAACGAACAGCAGAGCGAAAACCAGGTGGTTGAACAAAGACTCAATGGGGAAACATAAAAACAGCAAGGGGTTATAGACAGGGTCGTCGACCGGGCAGTGGACCTCGAAAATGAGCTCGTAGTCTGCCGAGGGGACGCAGAAAAATAGAGGAAAGAATTGCAAAGGCTGGGGGAAGAGGTAAAGAAGGTTAATGAGGAAATAATAGGGGAGATGAAAATTGGCCTCAACGCTTTAACAGAGTTGGTGCAGAAGAGTGAACTTGGGTTGGTTGAGGTAAGCAAGACATGACCTAATACTGGTGACATCAGCTACCCCGCGTTGAGATATGGCCGTAGTTACAAAAACGGGGACAAACCCAGATTTAAGGGAGAGCAGGTTGAGCACACAAGGAAGCACCTAGAAAGACTGGGAGAATTTTTCCAGACATTCGACTGTCAGGAGGCCGAGAAGCTCATCATTGCAAAGAAATCTATAGCGGGAAAATGCAGAAACTGTTTATTGTCAAAGGAAAAGAGCATCACCAGTTACGGAGAATTTGAGACAGAATTTCTATCAGAATATTGGAATAGTACGGCGCAGGAGGGTGACAGAGCTGAGTTATACCAAGGTATGTGCAGGGTAGGCAGCCTGGACGTGCACTTAAGTTGTTGAGAACTCTGGTTATGACCAGCCGCTAGCCGAATCTGATGTGGTCATGCTTGCATATTCACAATCACCTGTTGAGATCCAGCGAGTGTTGGTGGGGAAAGAAATTGAGACTATTGAGCAGCTCCGGTAAGTACTGCAGGAATTGGATCGTATGGGTGGATTAGGAGTACAGAGACAACAATATGAGCATAGAATGCCTGACCCACGAGACGCAAAGGGTCACTGGTGCGATAGGAGGTATGAGCGAGGGCATATGCCATGGGAACCTGAGAGAGTAGAGGGTAACTGGCAAGTGAACAGACGGGGCACCATTTTGATAATGCAGAGGAACGGGAGTGCAGAGTGATTGTGAGCCAGCGTGAACCGCACAGAGGACAAACTAGGGGTGTAAGTTTGTGGTACACATGCGCCAGGGATGCCCAACCTGGTGAGCGGAGGCAAGCACATTTCACTCCGCGCGACAATGACAATCGGCGGACCACTGAGATGAGTAACGGGCCACAGACTCATGAGGCTGCCTCTATGCAGGTGGACGACAAGGAATTTTTATTGTCAGAGAGCTCAGAAGTACAGGGAGGTGTTTGTGTCCCAGGATTGGTTGGAAAAATGAGGACAAGGATGTGGACATCTTATTCTATTCCGAAATTTCAGGGATTTCACAACAATACTTTGAAAATTTTAACAGGGAAGAAAGTAGCTTTCCAACGTTACCTGTAACCCAGATCACTATAATTGGTGCTACAAAGGGCAGGAGTAAAAAGGTAAACAGGCAGACCTTTCTGGAGATCCACCTAGGGAAGAAAATTTATCAGAATGTTTGTTTGATTATTCCACTGCTGACACGAGAAGTAATACTTGGGACTGATTTAATGCAGTTGCACGACGTGGTAATAAATTTTACTGGAAGCACCATCTGTCCGGGGGGGGGGGGGTCCTTTATTTACCTGTGCCAAGGAGGGGGTGCCAAACCAATAATATGCAGCTGGAGTCATTATGGATTTCACTTGTATACGAGGTTGATTTACGGGCAGCTGGGTATGTGCTCGCAGGGGTTCGTACACCTGCGACAGACGAGAATATTGATGTCCTGTCCTCTGCTGCCACATGGGAGGAGGAGGAGGTAGATTTTGTGATGCCACGATGTCAGGCTGGTACATGGAAACAGCAACATGTGGTTAGGCAGTTGTGGGAATACCGGATGTATTTGCAGATAAGCCTAGGCGTACTAACGAGTATATTGCTCATATTCCCATCATGGACAACACCCCATTTAAGCAGAGAACTTATCCCATTCCTTGGAGTTGCCGCTTGGAGGTTGATAGGCAGACACGGGAAATGGAGGATGATGGCATAATTGAGCGAGGAAACAGCCCTTTTGTTAACCTGCTAGTGTGTGTCCGAAAGAGACGGCTCGTTGCGTGTTTGTTTGGAAGCATGCAGAATAAACACCCGAATCGTGCCAGACAATCACCCGTCGATCCAGACGAGTTGTTTACCACATTCCAGGGTACCAGGGTCATATTCACCACGAATTTTCTGAAAGGGTTCTGGCAAGTCTCACTCCATCTGGATGATCGAAAATTCACTGCATAGTTTTATGTTCTCCCTTTTGGACTATCGAACAGCATTGGTGAATTCTGTCGAGCTGTGGATGCCTCGTCAGGGCCGGAGGTAGGATCGTTTGTGCACTCCTATATTGACTATTTACTACCTAATTGCCAGCAGGGATTTTGATAATTATCTGGGACATCTAAGGAGGTTGTTTGAATGTTTAAGGACCGTTGGATTGAAATTGAAATTAGACAAATCAATGTGTCTACGAGAAGAGGTGACTTTCCTGGTATTTGTGCTAGATTCCCAGGGTACTCGTCCAGACCACAGCAAGATAATACTCATTCACAACTTTCCAGTTCTGAGAAATTTGAAGGAGCTTAGGAGTTTCCTTGGAATATGTAACTTCTACCGTTGGTTTGCTAAACAGTTCTCAGGTGAGATTGCACCTTTGTTGGACTCAAGAAGGGAAAGGCATGTCAGTGGGCGGCCGAGTGCCAAGATAGCTTCCATGCAGCAAAGCAACTGTTTACAACAGTGTGTGTGGTGTACCACCCAAACTTCAGTAGGATCTTCTACCTAGGGACAGATGCATCCAGTTATTGTTTGGGTGTAATATTGTTACAGCTAGATGATGAGGAGAATGATGAGGGGAACGAGAGGCTATTCTCTCTTCCTAAGCCGGTCGCTGACAGAGGTCGAGAAGGCGTACAAAGTAACAGAGCGCGAGTGCCTGGTTGCTGTGTGGGGCCTAAGTAAGCTACGGAATATTGTTAGGACACAAGATCATTGTTTTGTCTGACCATCACAGTTTGTCGTTCCTGTTATCATGCAAGATAATGGGCAGTAGGTTGACTCAATGGAGTTTAGCGCTCCAGGAATACTATCTCTCAATACAGTACATGTCTGGCCATAATAATCAGGATGCTGATTTAATAAGCAGGGAAGCTGTGGAGGATGAAGATGTCGTAGTTGAAGAAAAGGCTAGGACTGGTCTAGTTATGGCACAAATCACTGTGGAAGCAGATAATGAACTCGTATCGAAGTTCCGTTACATTGGTGTAGTACAGCAGGAGGATACTGTCTGGGGTGACATCAGCATATTGGAAGCTCATGACGGTGACCTGGCGGATCCGGTGGTGAGTAAGATCTTCAGTTGGTACTGTTTGAATGAATTGTGTGTTATTTCGTTAGACTGATATTGAATCAGGTGACTGGCAGATCTGTGTGCCAAAAGCAGTGGTCAGAGCCCTAATTAATCATGTGCATAAGAGTACGGGGCATTTTGGTGAGAAGAAGACATTCTGGTTGTTAAAGGTGAGCTACTACTGGCGTAATATGGCCAGAACAGTCTGGCAGACAGTGAGCTGTTGTGTGCTATGTCAGTGCGCCAAATTCACTAACCGTAACTGGGAGAGACCCTGGATCGCAATCATTCCAGATGGGCCGAAGGATTTGTTATCAGTGGACCTATTTGGCCCCCTTCCATTATCTAAGGGAGGTGTAAGGCATGTGTTTGTTGTACAAGACATTTTTACCAAATATGTTGCATGCTACTCGCTGAAAAAGGCCACAGCAGCTGCATGTATCGAGTGCCTGCTGGATCGCTACTTTCCAATTAACGGTGTCTCAAAGAGACTTGGCAGCGATCATGGGACCTAATTTACGTCAGATCTGTGGAAATGGGAGTTGCTGTGGAAGGGGGTGGATGTAGTCTATATATCCATACATCACCCGCAGGGGAATACTGTCAAGAGGTGTATGCCTGAGATAGGAGGTTTCTCTGTTCTTACTACCATGAGCGCCATTCCAGTTGGGCGGATGCTATTCCACTTGTAAATAAATTCCTTAACCTTCATGTACACGCCAGCACAGGATTTTCACCCATTGAATTAGCTAGGGGAAGCGTGGCACGCGACACCTTTGCCCGCCAGCTGCCAGCGTTGGTTTTCCACCCGGACCAGCTGTTGGGACTGAAAATAAGTTCAATTCAGTAAGGGCGAAGTTGCAGTTGGAGGCAGAGAGGCAAAACAAGAGCCAAGGCGCAATACACAGCTCTTTCCATGTCGGAGATAAAGTCTTGTTGAGGGTGTCGGAACGTATCCAGGTTTCCAATAAGAAAAGGGGCAAGCTTATTCTTCCATACAACGGACCTTATCTTATAACTAAGGAAGCGGAACCAAATTCCTGATAACTGAGTCATATTATTGAACCAAAGGGGCCTAAGGGTGTATACAATTCGTACCTACTGAAGCCCTTTAAATCTTTGCAGTAGCTGTTCATGTTTGTTTATGGTTGCCTGTCAAACCAACTACTGTATATTTGGTCGCACAATGTGTTTGGAGCTGGGCCTTGGGTTTACATTTGTTTAAGTAATTGTGTTTAAGGGTGATTAGCACCTGGTGATATCGTATCAGGGAAAAAGAAAAGGGTATAGACAAGGATGTACACACACGCCCACCCGCATGCACACACGTGCGCACACACACGTGCACACACATTCTTAACCTTGGATGATTTTGGACCCCCCCCCCCCCCAAACACTGAAATCCTAGCTACGTCCCTGGATAATCACCTTACAATTGGAAAACATTCATTGCCAATCAAATCAGCAAGATCAGGATCTTGTGCCAGTGAAATGTTGGCACCGCTAGCAGATGGAAGACAACTCTGCAGACTGTGCTACCCATGATTTGTTCCCCAGTGAAATCTCTAAACATCCTCTCTGGTGGACTGGACCGGTGTGGTTGATGGAAGTGCAAGAACTCTGGCCATTAACCCCAGCGAGTGAAATCCTTACTGATGCTGCCGTAGCAGAATAACGTAACTTCAGACTCCAACTGCAGATATTACACTGTTGCACTAGTTCTCCTCACTTGGGAAGGTTCAATACATCACTGCCTACTGCTTGCGTTTTTATACACCAAGTATCCAAGAAGCCTACTGCCACTGGGCCGCTAACCATTAGTGAATTACACACTGCCTGGATGTGTTGGGTCAGGATAGTGCAGGCTGAGTCAATTGCAACAGACCTTTGGCAGTTGAAGACAACCCAGCCCTGTAGGGGTACCCTGTCAAGGCTTGTTCCATTTACTGACCCAGGCGGTATTCTTTGAGTGGGTGGGAGTCTGCAACTGACAGACCTGCCTTACAGTCAGAAGCGTCCAATCGTGTTGCCAAAGCATCACCGCCTTACCCACCTTCTGATTTATCATTTTCACTTGCACCTAATGCATTGTGGACCTACGACTATGAGATCAGTCCTCCAACAAGACTTCTGAATTCTGGGTGCTCGAAGTGTCATTCAGCAAAAACTGTGACAATCCATACCTGTCCCACAGCATTAGCCCCCCCCCCCCCCAGGTAACTAGCCAACAAACTGTGTCAGGCAAGCTAAACCTTTCCTGAAGCCCAAGGTGGACTACGCAGGCCCATTCAGCATTACGTTGAACCATCTTAGGAAGGCTCGTACCCAGAGTGCTTATATGTGTATATGTTTGTGTGCTTCGCCACCAAAGCGATTCACTTAGAGATAGCTCATGATCACTTCGTCAATTTCTAGCTCGCCGCTGTCACTGCGGAACTAACTTTGTTGGTGCCAATAGACGTTTGACAGAACTGTAAGCCTACATGCACTAATGATTATTTTGCTAACACCCTGGTAGAACACAAAGTGACATGGCACTTCAATCCCCCTGCAGCCCCACTTTTCGGGGGATTATGGGAGGCAGATGTCAAGGCAGTCAAATCACTTCTTGAAAAATGTGTTGGTTCTCATGTACGAACCTATGAGGAACTATACACTCTGTTGACCCAAGTGGAGGCAACTCTGAACCTCTTTGCGATTTTTCAGCTATAACACCTAGTCACTTTATAACGTTAGGCCCTCCAGGCATGCTTTCCGAGCCTGATGTCACATCACTACCTATGAACTGACTGTCGCGGTGGCAACTCATTCAACGTGCTCTCATCAAGCCTTCTGAAAACAACAGTATCATGATTATCTCCATCAGCTACAGCAACACCCTAGATCTCTGACTTCACAATGCAACCTCACTGTTGGTTCACTCATTATTGTAAAAGACCCGAACATGCCTCCACTGTGTTGGAAGTTAGGTAATGTGGTGAAGATAATTCCTGGGTCGGACAAAGTGATTAGAGTGGCTCCAGTGAAAACGCAGAAATTTTCCACTGCCAACTATTGTGCTATGTAAACCATCGCACAAAATGGTTATGATCAAAAATTTATAGTATGATGTTTACAATACAGTTGGGTAAGAACAAATTTGTTGCATTGTATAATTCCCATGCTGCATCTACATGTTATAAAATGAACTCTCACCTGAATAACAAACGTTAAAAATGATGTTTCTTACTGTTTTTGTAAAAAAAAAACCAAGACAACGGTATTAGTGCAATAGGGCACAAAATCATACACTGTAAGTGAAAATCCTAAGAAGAATGTATCAACATCAACAGTGGCATAAAAATCAGTTCAGAAAAAAGTGGTTTTGGAACAGCTGTAGTGATAATTATCAGGACTTTCACACAAGTCAGCTGAGAACCTATTACACAATGACAAGAATCACACTTGAAATATAACATAATTGATCATACACTATAAACCAACACACAGGGTACTTTCATCAGTTGTAACACAAAAACTGAAAACAGTATACTTTGGAAAAAAAAAATGTGAACAAATCAAGCCAACCAGAACAGCCAATACAGGAGTCATTAGATGTTAAAATATTACATACCGATCTGCAGACATCACAGATTACATTTTCATCATATTCAATCCCAAGTCCTTCCTCCGTTTTTACAATGGTTTGGACTTTTTCCCAGCACCGCAATTCCAACTCCTCTATGACCCTTTCCAGCTGATCTTCTGTTATTGGTTGAAGGCCTAAAGAAATTATCACCAGAAACATAAGCAAAAATTTTCCAAACAAACACCACAAATAGGTAAATATTTTACATAAAACACTGAGGTATAATTACACTTACACTGAACAACATGAAATCTGCAAGTATGCATCAGTCCTGGTGTAATAACTGTCACATACAATTTTGATGCTTGAAACACTTTAAAAAATTTTCAAACATTGCAATACATGTTTACATTTACGTTAATAAAGTATTTGAACAACAGGAAATTTATTTTACCCATAAGTGCTCGCTCTCCATTTGCGATTTGAAGCCACGCTACGTCACAATCATCGAGGTCATAGGAGCAAGCCTTCTCAGCTCTACTAGGAGTGTTGGATAAAAAATGTTCTTCTGGGCTGAAGTATTCGTCTTTTGTTATCCTGATGTACTTATTTTTGGGCCTGCAACCAACAAGGAACTAACAAACCAACAAGAAAAACTTAATATTTCATGTAGAGTAAAAAAGACTGTGAATTTTGTCCCCTTAGTAAAGCGTTGTAATCAATTAATTTTTACACAAAACTTGTAGCCAAAATATAATACATTATCATACTGTAAATACAAAATTCAGCACTTGCATTGCAAAATAGACATGGTACTGTACTACCCCTAATACGTTTGTACCGAGATGTACAAATGTCTGCATTCAACATAACCTAATTTAAAATACACATAGTCAAGTCTGTAAACAAAATATAGTAAAACTGTACAGAACTAATGTATAGTAAGACACATTTGTATAACATATATAGTATATAGACCCTTATTGTGTTGCCAACAAACCAATAAAGTAATACTTATGGCTTGGCACAATCTAGGTAACACAGAAAAACTGGGAAACAATTTTAGTATCTCATAAAAATAAAACACATACTTAGTTAAATGTATTTTTTTTTTTTTTTAATATACTTAGTTAAACATTTTATTTTGGAAGTCTGACTCTCATAAAGGCTGCAAAAGGTGCTTAATAAAATGTGTTTAAAATCAAACCAAAGATTCAAAGAAACTTTAAACAAATATAGAACACATTATTCAAATGTTTACAAATCCAGTGCCAAATTACTGCAATATGGGCAAAAAAAATCATGTAAAATGCTTCAACATGTAACCATAATAAACGTATTTTTTGAGCTTTAGCCAAAACATAACAACAGTTACAGGTCAACTAGCTGTAGCATAACAGATTTTAGCTAGACAATTACACCAACAATTGAATCATGATTTCAAGTACAGCAAAACCCTGTTAACATGTTTCTGATGGGACAGAAATAACTAATGCTTATTAACCAGGAAAACTTCTTAAAATGGTTAAATTGCACATGTGCATACGGACAAGGTGAAAATTATTTTATTTACTAAGCAGGAAACTTCTTAAATGTAAAACTTCTTACGAGGGTTTTACTGTAGTTACATTGTGCCTTACATTAATGATCACTGAAAACCATTGCCCACCAATTCTGACAAAGCAAAACACCAAAATCACCAAAATTGTAGTTTTTATGTAAAGTGAGTGTTATTATCTCTTAATCACACTTCTTACCTTCATTACTGCGCTGTTGCATGAGGGCCTAACCTACAGTCTACAACAGTGGTTTGTTTTACATTTTCCTGGCAATATTCTTTTCAACAATGTTGACGGTTACTAGGAATGAATGACCATTCGAAATCAATACCACTTAAAATACAGTACACTTACAGTCAAAGTTATGTGGTATTTTGATTGCTACTTGCCATTAGTTACCACAATCAGGGGTCGATTCAAAAGACTTTCAGCACCTGTCTGACGGACAGGTTCTCATTTCTTAAAGCCTGCCCGTAACACTTCCAGCATGCCCATATTTTTAAAACACAACAATCTTAAAAAATAAAAAAATATTTTTTATTTAAGGACATCCATTTTCCCTTTTGCTTATGGTGCCTGAAATGGACATTGTTTGTCAGCGTCTCTCTGTGGCTTTTTTCATGTGGTTTTATAAGGTTTTTCAGATATAGCTATAGACAGTTAAGTTCTCTATTTACATTGTACTGCTTTACGTTGTTTCGGATTAATTTAGCTAATGTTTTAGTACCCACATTATTTTTTAATGTAAGCAGCCGCTGACTCAGAATAATGTTGTTAGTAAATTTTTGCATGATCTTGTTAATCCTCTCATGTGCACCAAAGTTAACATTATGTTCTATAAATGTTTAAGTAATTTCAATTTGCGTTGGTGTTTTCAGAAATCTGACCCTGACGCAAATCGAGGACTTGACTGTATTAAAATTTCAACAATTACTGTGCACTTCTTAAAAATGTTATTGGTAAACATTTAACACACTACATGGGTCCATAAATGTGAGTGTATATAAATCCATATGGGCCAGTTATTACACTGTTAAAAAGTATTCTATACTGCACCTAGCGACCTTTCTTTTTCTCGTGATATCACTTTTTCTCATTATAAGTCAGTTCAGACAGCTGACGGGGAAGAAACAAAATAAAAAACAGCACGGTGGTGGACCGTGTGTGAAAACGAGCACATATAGCCTTGGCATTGCTTTTCAACCCATAGTCTAAATATGTTTTGTAGCATTGCAACGTAGGCCAGACGTTTTATGTCGGCACACTGCCGGAATAAAATCACATACTGGTGACCTTGCTCAAAGTCATTGCGGACACGTGCACCTAGTTCTGTTATTGAATATTTGCTTCAAACTTAATCTTGTACTGCCACTAAACACAGTTCACGACTAGCACGTGAAAATAAGGTAACTACCAATTATGGCACAGCTCATTTTTGCCGGCAAACGCATCACCTGTCCAACGGACAAGTGAAAAATTACGTTCACCTGTCCGTGCTGATTTATGCCTGTCTCGGGCAGGCGGACAGGCATTAAAATCGAACCTTGATTACAATACACTAATAAGTAGCTCAAAGTTCAAATGAAATGTTCCAAACTAATTTACATATAAAATTGTACATTTGATCACAATATCTACTAATGATGAACCAATTCACAAGTAGATATACCCTCTCACACCCGAGGCCAGTATCACAAAAGAGGACCACGCGAGGTAACATAGCAACTCACAGTTTGAAGTCGTGGTGCGGCCTTATGCCAGAGGTACTCTTGTTGACGCTGACTGTCGGTTCTGGCAGAGAGTCAGGGTTGACTGGAACTTGGACGCCCCTCTCCCACTCTTGTTTCCAGGGGTCACTGATCACCCAGTACTCGTCGGGAGACAGCGGCTCTGAGTCTGGCAACTTCATGGCACTGATGAGATCCTTCCGGAACAACTGCAGGCACACAAGTGAATGTCAAAACACAAGTCACATTACTGCAACTGGCATGTATAATCAAAATACATATGTCAAGTACATGCTTGGGAAAGAGTATGTACCACCAGACTTGTAACATAAGAACACTGTAAATTGTCCCACTTGAACAACTTGAATAGCTAACTTAATTAACAAGGTGAAATGTTTAAAGAGCTCACCTACCAGGCTGTTGGGCGTTGTTATGCAATGAGTTAGCAACAGACATTTTAGTGAAACTACTATATGTGTTTCCAATACCAACGTACTTCCCATGAGAAGAAAGCATACCAGAAAATGTTCCAACTGTCTAATTATCTACAGTTATAGATGCAAAACGAATTGTTACATTTTAATGCAGCCAGACTTTGTATTAGGAATTACTTACTACTAAACAGCCAGTGCTCGTTTCTCCATTACAACACCTTTTTTATTGCTTAAGCAAAAATTGAAATGAATTTTATTATTTCTGTCTGCAGTTTATTTAAGAGTAATGAAAGTTTTGGTTTTTGAACGAGATTGGAGCAGAATACATACAATTATTAACGTGTTTCCTAATTGTAAATATGAACTTCGTGGTCGCAGGCCTGTAGCTCAAAACAAACTGCATACTGTATTTCACTGCAGACATTTTGCTCGCAAAATTGTGAGAATTTTATCTACAAAACATGTATAAACAATTCTATTGTACTGGGGTCTCAGAGAGAACATCAATGGAGAGCAGTGTACAAATTAAAGAGCTTGTGTACAGAAACATACCTTATATAGTTATTTTGCCAGTACTGTATTTATAATAACTTACCATTAATGATGGTTGTTATTCACTGATTGTGCAGTCAATGAGTAAGACACTAACTGTAGATAAAAATTTTTATGAGCAGTAGAATATAGAAAAACAATGTGAAGACGTATGTACACAAGCACAGAACATAGTGAAATATTGGTCTTAACAATGCTGCAGAAAGGTACAAACTGGCTGAAAATTAAAATTAAGCAGGACTTTCAGCCACACTCACTTTATACCAAATCGCTAACTATATGAAACTAAATTCCATGTGCCTATGAATAGTACAGCCCTAGGTAGACACATCAGTGTCACCCTTAACTTGCCGTAGCTTCTGAGCCTTCAATGCACTACATATCGCTAGTTAGGCAGTGCCCTTATGACAATAACACACTGGCCTACAAGGCATATCTTGTTTACAAAATATGAGACTCAACCTGTACACAAAACCATGTGCTTGATGCTTGTTGTAGTGCTTGTTGTAGCATACAACCATCCAAAGTGATGCAAAAAAGACTTACCGAAGTCCTCTTGCCTACATCACCCAACAGCTGCTTAGCAATCCAAAAAGTTAAACTTAATAATTTGTCTCCAAACAGTCATACTGTATAATAAATATGCAGATTACACTATTCTTCCTTTAGACGAACACAACTTCAGTAATAAATTAGGAAGTTATGTAATGCTTCAAAATTTTTTATAGCCGTGTCGCACAGATATTTCCAATTTGCAGTAATGATACAGCACAGAATTTTTTCAAATATGCAAACATGTACTGCCACCAACATAAATGATGCAAGGAAAGCTAACAAGTGCTCAGCCAAGACATGGCAAGTTGGGATTGTGCTGCTTCACATTATATGATTATTACTACTATAGAGACAGTAATATGTTGACCAAAAGAATCTAAAACACCAACACGAAAATCATCTCAGACACCACCCCACAATCACAACCACACAAAACAACTAATATAGTAATGGATCTTTCCACAAAGACTTTTACACTGTGGAAACGCCTTGTAGGGTATGAGCAGCGCTTGGCTGAGGTAATCTGTCTTAGGGTGATCCTCAGGCCAATGTGCATGCAGTCACAAAGGTGCCGACAGCAGCCCTTGTTCTGTGCTGGTTAGCACTGCAGTGGAAATACCTACCTCCCGTACAGCAAGGTGGGGGCTGCTTGTCTATCTCTACAAAGGACGGTCGGGCATTCCCGCAATGACACTTTGGACAAGGGACAGCACATTTCCCAAATTCACTTACTATCTGCAAGTATGTATGTACAACATATGTGTACGTATGAATATACTGTGTGCATGTTCTTATACACACATATGTAAATACTGTATATACATATTTACCTAGAATTTTTATATTTGCCTCAATTTCCCACTTGTCACAGTTTTATGGCTTTACATGACTGGGTGTGACATCACTTTATCTCCAGATTATTTTTTTATGCAGCAACCACATAAAAATTTTTCAGTTACACAAATCAAAAAATTGCAAGTTTGTCGTTAAAAGCAAGTACTGCCTAAGCATAAAAGCATACCTTTTTATATAATATGAACAATGCCTTATTAAACAGTATACCCAGCAGAGAGCAGATAATTCGCACATTGGAAATTCTTCATCCATGTAAAGAAACTCCTCCCCCCTCTCCCATGTGAGTGCTGCCCCGCACAAGAGGGTTGTATGTGTTTGGGCACACAGTGAATAAGGCATGATCGTGAGAAGACACCTTCTCAGAGTACCCAAGAGCACATGACATCACCTTGCGTGCCCTATTATACACCAGTGGGGAGGCTGCTTTAACCCAATTACATTTAAAAAAACACAGTTAAAATCTCCGAAAGTTGCTTTCATAACACTGACAAAATCACACTACAGAACCCTATACACAACTTACTGAATACAGGCCTAACGCCACACTCAGTTCAGTGCATTGGTAGCTCATAAAAAACAATTTTCACTGTTGTACCACAGTCAGAGGTCCAAATGGCAACATGTAATAAGGAAACAATAGGCATTAATAACATCAGATGATAAGAATAAGACTACTGCTCTAGCACTGTCTGAGACAAGGCGAAAAGGCCCAGACAAAAGAGACAGCCTGGTGTAAAGAAATCTTTATAACATAGCCTGCCACACTCATCTCTATGAACAAGACCTGGATGGATGCTACCAGATCATGCCAACATAGGTGTCTAGCAATCTCCTTCCAGAAGAATGCCTAAAGTGAAGCCTATCAATGTCGCTACCGCTGTATTGTATAGGACATCAACTATTACATAGGACAACAATATGTAAGGAGTAGCTAATTCTGCTTAAAACAAAGCAGACAATAAATTTAAGCAAAAACCACAGCTGACTCAAGCTTTACACACAGTGTTCAAAATAATGTAGGAAGAAGAAAGGTGCTTGAGGTTAGCAATCTTATGGCAAGTACATATTTTTTTTTATTGATTTTGGTTTCTTTACATGGCCTCGGACAGCACAATGCCTAGGTAGAGGTACACAGGGGAAAGATGGAAGGAGACGACCAGGGCCTGTTTAAGAAACTATCCCAGCATTCACCTGGAGTGATTTCGGGAAAACAAACATTAGGTTGACCTGAGCCGTGGATTGAACCAGAATCCTCACCAATGTGATGCGAGGATTCTACTACTGCTCCACCACGCTTAGTTGCTTTACCACTGCTGCACATTGCTTGGATAGTATTTATATGCAATGCTTAATAAGTTGTATTTTTATATTTAGCCTACAATTTTTGTTTAAGGGTATGGTAGGCAGCAGTTTCCATCATTACGTTACCACTTTTATATTTGTACCAGAATTTTCCTTTTCTTAGACATAAACTGTGACTAAATTTCGCTCTTATGAAATTTTTCTATCCATCATAATTTAAAGACAAAGTTTTAAGTACGACAATAAATCAAACTGACATACCAAAATTTAAAAAATTCACAGTGACTAACTATGTTACAGACTAAGTTCTCCTACACAGTAAAATTAAATGATATCGTTTAAATACCGTATTTACTCGCATAATGGCTGCCATCGCATAATGGCCACACCATAATTTTGTAAGGCTTAAAGCAATATTTTAAAAAGCCAGAATAATGGCCGCACCACATCTTTTTCAACAGGGGACACAATACAGTAAAACTCTGTTAAAACGTTTACCAAGGGACCAGGTTTTGCTATTGCTTTCGGCGAGAAAACATCTTAGTCCAAATGGTAAAAAATGTGATCAGCAAAACGCGACCGTCGCAAACGTCCGTCGATCAAAAGCGCGGCAAGCCGGCACGCACAACTAGACCCTCCGTATTTCGTGCCTATAAGACGTGGAGGCAGAACCGAGCATCTAGGTACCAGTCTGCACGGTGCCCACATCTAGATCCTCTGTGTTTTGTGCCTACGAGACGTGGCAGCAGAACCGAGCATCTAGGTACCAGACGCGGCCTAGATCCTCCAGATTGCCTACATGACATATCTCCAGACACGATGAGTCACGCTCGCTGGTTGACGATGTGCTGTTGATAACGTAACAATGTCTAGAGAGGTGTGACGTTTTAAGCGTGAATCAAGTTTGTTTATAAAATACTTACACAGGAAATAATAACGTACATGTAATGGACCGTAAAATCGTAACGTCTTATGCGGGATAATTTTAAACGGTTTTCACTGAGTGACGCACATGAACTGATTAATAAGATTTTATAGTTTTAATTTTTTCCGTTTTTACTATACACCACTGAAATCTTTTTCTTTAGTTTTGGAGAAATTGTTATGCTACGGACGAGCAAAAATGAAAAAAAAAAAAAAAAAAGTGTACATTTATATTCTACCCCAAAAAAATTTGAAGGTAATTTTTTTGAAAACCCCTCATAATGGCCGCACCCCATTTTTGGGCCTAAAATTTTGTCAAAAATATTTGGCGATTACGCGAGTAAACACAGTAAAAATGCTGAAATTCTAAATAAAATTTTTTAAAACTCAACAATTATTTTAAAATATAACAATATTTTATTTTGTGGTTTTATGTAGAAGACCTTGTAGTCTACAACACTGTTATTCACTGTTAATTACATATTTCTGTTTGGTATGTCAGTTGGTATTAGTGTCGTACTAGTTTAGAACTGTAACATGCAAATTTTGACTTTAATGAGCCATTGCTTGGGACAGGAAAATTTCGCAAATTCAATGACCTGCAGGCTAGAATTCATTGTACTATGCATACTAGAACCCTGACTTTTCATTCATTATCTGCTGTTCCACTGAGTAGCAGCTAATGGACAAATGGTCGAGGCTTGGGTATGCATAGGATAGTTGATTCTAACATGCAGGTCATTGAATTAGCGAAATTGTCCTGTCCCTAGCCATTGCGCAAAAACTGAGAGATAAAAAATTTCTTAAAAGCAAAATTTATTCATAATTTGTGTTTGGCATAAGAAAAAAAATGTCTGGTACAAATATAAATATAAAAACATGACAAAAATTGCCGCCTACCATGCCTGTAACATAAAAAACATTACTGCTGTCCTCCACTTAGTAAAATATTTCACAAACATAAAACATATTTTAGATTAATTTTGAATTTACACTATTTTAAAACCCAGAAATGCATAAAGGCATTTAGGTACTAACATTATGGCAATTGAGTAAACCGGGCCATGTGACGGAGCTAACATAGTTCACTCCAGTCCACTATGACTATTGCCGCTATGAAAACCAATACTATACAAACAAGTTCCAACTACAAGTATAAAAGTGTGTTACCTCGGCCGGAGCCTCGGTAGCACTCCGGTTGTATATGCTAGAAATCTTGAGATCGCTGAGGGGCCGTGGGACCCAGGTGTTGCCTGCCGCAGCAGCAGCCGCAAGAGCAGCCGCTTCTTCTTCTTCCGCCGCCGTCGGACGACACTTGCGCCTTTTAGCAGGAGCTGCAACAGCACAATCGCAACGTTCACAACATTGTGTATTCTCCACCACAAGAAGTCTAAAGAAACTTAATTATAACATTTCTACTACACCTTCAATCAGCAATTCTAAAGCATGGTAAAGTAGCTATGGGTAAGAAGCAAAACCAGTTTAATGGTTCTGCGCAGGATTATTTCAATCAACTTTACCAAATTTTTCCTGTGCCTAGAGAATGACCACTTTCAAATTCCTTGACTTTTTCAGGTTTTCCTTGTTTTCCAAACCTGTAGCAACCCTGCAAAAATTAAAACGCTGCTCTCATTTGAAGACAAGACATGTTCCCAGACGAAGTAATGTAGTGTATTTAAATCAGATGATCGAGCAGGCCAAGCTACGAATCCCGTCAACCAATCCATCTTCACGGACATTAATCATCCAAACTTTGGTGTACTATGAAACTGAAGTGAACACACACCATAGTGCATAAACTTCATAGAGTAGACCCACCCCTCACCCTGTGTAGTCTATTATGTGTTGCGAATTCTTGTTGGCCGTGGATTCACAGCCCTTGCTCAACTTTGCATGTTTTGGCTGGACAGGCGTGTCTCTGTCTGGCCATGTGAGCCTGAGCGGGCACAAATCCTGCGCAACTCTGCTGGAGTTTAAGCCCCGAGCAAGTGTTACGATAGGCCCCTTTGCCTAACCTTTTGTCTCGTGAGGATGTGGTCGTACTTTGCGGCGAACATGACGTGGTTTGCAGTGGGAGGTGTATTGCTTTGGTCACGATTTTCAGGTTGGGCACTGGCCCTTTTAATTCACGTAGTATTTTCCTTATGGCTAATGCCGGTGCGAGTGATTTTGTTTTCAGACTCAGATATCTGGACCTATGTGACTACTTGCGTGAGTCGGGGTAGATTTCATCAATGGCGAGGTGTTATGGCGTTGAAGATTAAGGTAATTGCCTATATTAACTCTTTGCAGGCGTAAGGAATTTGCCTATTGACGGTGCTGGGACAGTGGCGGATGGGCCAGTTACCACGTCCCAAACAGTTTTGATGACACGGATAAATGGTGTCAAAGTGCTGCAGGTGGTTTAACCAGATAATGTACTACACAGCCACTTGTTAATGACGAGCGTATATTTCTTGTGTGTTTAGCTGCTACAGTGGAGGGATATGCAGCTACCATTTTGGATGATGTCCTACGTGCCGAAGGGCAGTACAAGTTGTTTAAGGCGCGTCTTTTAGAGTGCTCAGGTCCGCCTAGTGTATGGTCGTCAACGAAACGGTGATTCGTCTATCTGTATCAGCGACCGGAAGAAACAGTGTCATTGTATATACACGATGTGAAATGTTTTGCCAGCACGATGAATTTTCGTAGTACAGAGAGTAAGCTGGTTTTGTAGGGAGCCGAGGAGAAGGCAAGGCAGAACGGCAGGGTGGTGGTGGGGGCCACATAGTGCTCCGCTTGTCCCCACCACCAGCCGAATACTTGAGCCTTGCCTTCTCCTGAGCTCCGCACTATAGCTTCTATAGTAGAACATTTTACTCCTGAGGCCCGTTTGCACAGGTTTGTGTACACTCCGCTCACAAATTTTGAGAAATCAAGGGTAGCAGCGATTGCCATTGAGCGGGAAATGCACTTGGTATCGCGAATTTCATTGTGTTGTTCCTCTGTCGAGAGCTTTGACACAGGAATTTACGCCAGGCGATGTGTGTTCTCTTCCGTAATATACTCCGCACAAGTAAGCACGTGTTTTGTGTGGAGCTGAAGTGTCAAATGTGACTTCGCAGGGTATGTCAAATGTGGGCTTTAACAGGAAAGTCCGGTGTAGCAACTGTGCTAAGATTGGGCACAAGTCGGTTAACTGTCCTTTGCCTTGTGTGTGGCGCAATGCACGTATGTTTCAGGTGTCAGAAGCCGGAACACATGCGTACTTCATGCCCCGGAAACTGAAAGGCGCCCTCCTTAAGCATGCAAAGCAGGGCACGAACAGGGATTTTTCTGTAGCAAGCATCAACTGCTTTATCGGTTTGTTGTGTCATGATTTTGAATGCGCTGCATTAGTTGACACTGGTGCATCACATTCGTCTGTCAGAGAGAGTTTTCTGGCATGTATACTTGGTAAACATCCCTCTATTTTGTCACGTATTTCTGAGGACACGTGCCTGTTGGCGAGTGGCAGTGTTATGCGTTGCTCTCGTGCTGTGTTGTTGCACGTCAAATTGGCAGGTTTTCTTGGACATTCTGGTTTTGGATTTTCAATAGTATAATAGCCAATGTGATTTTGGGGCTGGATTTCCTGACCCACGTTCGAGATGTGGTTGATGTGCACGCTCGTTGTTTGACGTTTCTCTTTTAGCCTGGGTCAGGATGCCCCTTAATATCAAGTGTCAGTCATTTGGACACTCGTTAAAGCTGTGTGGCCACAGTTTCTGCTTCCGATGAGCCAGCTGTGCAGTTAGTGTTGGACGAATTCAGCGACGTGATTACGTCGCAAATCAGACAGTGTGGCGTGTTGCCATATCGGTTTGCAGTTACCGACGGTGTTCCAGTGCGCGTGCCATTCTATACCTACAATCCTCCCAAGTTGGACATTCTGCGAGAGATCACAGATAAATTGTTGCGTGAGAGTGTGATTTCGCCTTCCACTTCCGATTACGCTTGTCTGGCCTCCTACTTAAAATATTTTCTTTTTTTGAGTGAGAATGCAACACATGCAGAGTACTTGTACTAAATATATTATGGCCTTAAACTGAAAACCACAGAAAAGAAGTTGCTGGCAACAGCTATTTCAAAATAAAATTATATGTTTAGTTTTCATGATTAAATAGTTACTGATATATATTTAATTTATAATTTGTAGAGTACTGTACTTGTATAGTTGTGTAGAGTCTTCAAGATGATATGAGACTGAAGATATGTGTTAGGTCTACTACACTTATGAGACATCTGTCAAGATATTCATAAACAGTTTTAAGACTAGTTTTCCACTGCCACAATATTAAGTCTACATTCTCATGAGCTAAACATCGAAATGTATGTCTTGCTTACAAAATTGCTTATATATTATAGTCATGAACAAACAATTCGGGAGAGAACATAAAGGGAATGCAGTGCATATATTAAACAGCTGATGTACAGAAACCTGTCATATACTGAAGTTATTTCACTCACAAGTACTTATAGTAATTCATGTTATTGATAGATGTTATTGATCATTTCTGTATTAAATTAGTAAATATTTTAGCTAACATTTGTCAGAGCAGTGGAATATACTCAAACATTTTTAAAAAGCTATGTAATTTACAACATGTGGCAATGTTTATATTTACCAGCAGCAGAAAGACGTAATTACCTGAAAATATAATTGCTCACTTTATCACTAACTGCCTATAGCTACACAGAATTGATTTCATCAGTCTCCTAGCAAACACATCACAAAACTCTTCAACACTTCTTGCTACAACCTACAGTCTGTCCTGCCCCTTTTTCAACTTATACATCCACTGATAAATACTGCTTCATATTAGAGGATGGCACTGGTACAATGTTCTCAAGTTTTGCTGCACCTGTGTTACAGATTTTAACTAAGCAGGCCAAGTTACATTCACCTTCTTTCTGTGGAGATGGCCATTTCTGTTTACAAGACAAAAATACTGCCACTTACATGCCTGATGGGTAAAATAAAGCAACAGTGCAAAGCCATGTGTAAACTATGAAACTTTCGAGTGAAAGACACGTCATGTTTGTTTCCATTTACAGAGTCATTATTTGTAAACTCTCTATAGCACATGACTGAACAAACAATAATAATAAAATAAGAATAAGGTAAAAAAATGCTTGAATATTATTAGGAAAATATTAAGTTCCCTGTATTTTTAACAAAATTTAGATAACATTGTACTATCATCAGAGACATACTTGTATTACCAGTCTAAATAAAAGTCATTGAACAACAAAAATAAAGTGATAAATGTGTAATAAACAACAGACCAGAAAAATCTGTTCAAGCACATCTAAAAGGTAGCCTACTACATTATATTGTATCCCTTAAAAAACTGAACCATGGTAAACCTTTCCTTCATAAAGGTTATCACTCCTTAATAAATTTCCATTATAAGCCTTTACAACATAAATTTGCCAGATTTTGATATTTGTCTTCTAAGAGTGCCTGTACTGACGACAGTGTATTTTGCAGAATTTGAGATTGTTTAAAAGTTAAAAACGGAGCTGCTAGAAATTTTTCTGATGAGAATTGTCAAAATCAGGCAAACTTACACAGCATACCTGGTTTTATAAGAAACAAATGTGGCAGCTAAATCAATACAGTTTTTTTCACACTTAAAACTTTGGCCAAAATAATTTCTTAAGGAGCTTGAAGCGGATAAAACAAGGGAACAAAATGTTAGTAAAGGTTGTTGACCAGCAAAACAATATCCAAAGAATAAAATATCCTAGCAATCACTTGTCAACAACATAAACCCCACATAAGTACGGGTAGCAGTACGTACCTGCGCCATCATCTAATTTGTTTGGTTGTCGCTTGCCTCGTTGTGACATTATGATCCGATGAGTTAGAGAGCAGGTATCCTCTGCCACACCATTATAACCTGGAACAATAATGACAAACATGAGCTATGTCAGCATTTTCAGACATGAGCAAAATGAGTCATATTTGTACTCCAAGTGACTGCTCAAATGTTTCGGCTTCCACGGACCAGCCTGCAAACAAAACACTGTATTATCTTTGTATTATCTTATGCCAAAATATTTGTCTCAGTAGTGAAAAACTGATTACATTACCTTAAATATCTTCAAAACCTTATGTTATAAATAACATGCACATAGAATAAATTATTTGGAATGTAAGCATATTTAACTTCATGAATTAAGTTTAATTTCTTGATTAAATAGAAATAATTTATCTGCTGTCTGCTGCACTGACTTGGCAAATGGTCAAGATATATTAAATAAAACTATTGAATATTTTATTAATCACTAAAATATGTGATCTCTTTAAGAAATGGTGACCATTTTGTATCACCAACCAAGATTTTAAGATTTGAGAAGGTACTATCAAATACATCTATGATAATAAGCACCTTAAAATGGTTATTTGCTACAATGTGTTTCACTCAGCTTTTATAAAAAAATACAATGCTATTGTTGGATTTATGAAGAATAATACTAATGTATTGACATATAAAAAATTCTAAAAATATAATTAATGTTATTTTGTCACTGAGTGAGATGAAAAGAGTCCTATCAAGAACAATTCCTCCCACATTATTGGTTGTCTTAAGAAGTGCAGCCAGCAACAGACATTCAAATCTAAGATGGCAGCATATTGGCAGCCCTGTGTTGGTACCATTGAAGCAGCTTGAAAGCACTGTAAGGAAGTAAGGGTTTGCAAGTTTTGCATGACAGAGAGAAGCATCTGGAGTGTCTCCTCCCTCTCACCTTGACGAAAATGAATATAAGAGATAGTAATTATGCACATGAAACAAAGTGGACGGAGGCGGGAGTTAGTTTTCCGTTGACACGTCTCCGGAGGAGACAATGCTGTGTTTGCCACTTCACTGGCGGGATTTTCCTCAGGGCAACATGTTGGTTAACACAGAAACGATGGAAGAAATATGAACTATACATGCCATGGACAACTTCTCAATCCTGTGAAATTGAGTTCTCATGGGAGGAAGTTTGCCAGATTCACAAGGTCTAATAGTCAACGCACACACATCCCGAAAAGCATTTGTTCCTCGCTCTAAGATGTTACTGTTCTCCACGACTATGGCACGTACATGTATACTTGTGGTAGCACTTGAAAAATGTTCTGAATGTCGAAATTTGATAGTACTTGTTAATAAACATTAACGATCAATAAGACATGATACATAACTACAATTTTGAATGGAAGAAATTGAAGTATGTAAAAAAGGACATGGTTTCAATTAGGTTCGAGAGCATTAGCTAAGCACAGCATTTTGTTTCGGTAGTGCTACATACATAACACACTTAGTTATCCAAGTGATGCGACCTTTGTGCAGATCAACTAGGCAGTGCCTGTAACCTCGGATTTACTAGCAGTAACTAGCATTAAAAGACTTGACTCAAATTACAGAGTGCACATCTTGAATACTCATGCCCTATGAATCCCTAATGCGGTTGATACCTGAGCAGTACCCACATGTTTTACTTGATCACCACAATCAGTATAATTTATATTTTATTTAGTACTACCGACACAGCTGCAATAAAACATTTCAAGTGTTGACTGTGCTGCCCAATACAGGATTTAGTATTTAGAACCAGTTGCCTAACTAGCAATGTGACCATTCACTAACATTTTTCATTTGTGCTGTGGTAGAGTTTTTAAAGCCATAAAACAGGCTGTTTTACAAAAGCATGTTCTTGTTCTTTTGAAACCACCCCCAAAAAATGTATCTCTTTCTGGGCCATTTGTTGGAAAAGAAAGACAGAATTTGAGGGTTAGTGTGTACCTTTCGCAGCTATCTACCACAACCAGGTAAAATCACCTCATTACCAATATCATCCCTATCCCCGACTCCTTGCTAGCTAGCTGAAACAACACAAGACATTCCCAGCAGCACATGCTGCATTGGCGAAGACCATTGCAACCACCTTTGCATGCACCTAAACCAACAGATACTGAAACATCAAGTAAAGCAGCATTCACAAAATGCAAGATTTCAATTTGTGAACTCTCATGCAAGACTATCATAAAAATACACTATGGAAAATGGTAAGACAAAATATTTTGAAACAAATCTATTGATGGGTTCTGCTAATATTTAAGAACAAAAGTATCTATATCTTAATTTATATCAATCATAAACAAGGTAAAAATAACTAACCAATACAGTATTTTCTAAATCCCTGTAAACTTTCTGTTTCCTTGTGCTTACTATTCATAAAACAAAGGATAATGACTGGTCTATAACTTGCCAAGTTCTTCTATATCCTCCCATCTCTATGGTTATATACTTTTTATCATGTAACCAAGTTATAATGGCTACCAAAACCCTTCATTCTGTGCAACCTAAGGCATTGCACAAAAAATAAGACATGTTCTAATCTCCTGATCTTGTACAAGAGAAATGATTGTACTATATTTAGTAAGGGACTGGCATTTCGCACAAGTTTTGCATGTTACACCTTAAGTGGAAGAGCACTACTTGCCTGTGCCTGTGAGCTGTCATTTGATTAAGTACCATCTTCAAGGTCGCTTGACAACACAAGTGAGGCTGACGTGTCTGTGTACGAGCACAAAGTCAATGGGAGTTCTAAGGGCACCATTGACCAGCACATATACCTAATGCAATATCAACTCTACGTGCAAGCCACACAACTGGCGCGCAGTAGTTTACTATTATTTATATTTTCCTTTGAGACTTCAATTGGTGATCACATTATTTAATTTAGAATGGTCAGTATGGTGTAAAGTACAACGCATGTTCCTATCTGTGTACCTTTTGAATCCGGTTCATATTTTCCCACATGTAGGAGCCTGGAAAAGCTGTTTCAGCCATTCTGAAGTGACCAAAAATCATGTTCCTAATATTATAGTAATTCAGTTTTAAATGTATGTTCGTTTCACATATATTAAGTGCACATACGGAGACCCCTTAACAGTACAACTCTGTTGCCTAAATCACACAGTACAAGTATGCAATGGTTATGAAAAGACTAGTAGCACCAAATGAACAATCAAATACTTTGAACAGTATTGAATCTGAGAGGAAATCTCAACACTCCATAAAACTGTAATTCCCTTGAAGCATGACATGTCAGTGGTTCATCACTAACGGGATAGATGGGTGACAGGGTTTCCACAGCTGCCTAGCCTCTCCAGGGGGTCAACAAATGAGTTTTTAGTCACATGTGAGTTGAAATTTGAGTGGTCTTTATCAAGACATGGAGATTGTTTTATTGTTCGTAGTTTCATTCTTTTAAGTTAAAAGCGAAAAAACAACTCTCCATGTTACGAAAAAACACCATTTGGTTTCCAAATTGCAAGCGACTGAAAACTCGAGCATAGGCCCAAGTACCACCTCACCAAACTTACAAGCCATCATGACCGACAAAACGAAACAACGTGCAATCAAGGGCAAAGAGACACCTCCACATTACTGCATTAACAACAAACAATCTACAATTGAAGGTACATTTATCTTTTCATGATAATCTGACATGTACACCCGATACTAACTTGCTCATCGTTGTGAACACCTTTGATGCCGTCTGGACAGAGTACATCGGAGAGGTGAATGGAGAGCAATATAGTTAATTAACGAGTGATGCTTTGGTACGGGAACAATTTGATGGCCATGTTTATATCTGTAGATTTTAAGTGAAGAGAAAAAATCAGTTAGGCATTCATAATATTGCCATATCATACGTGCGCCTATACTAGGAACCTATAAGCTACATGTCTTACATGCCTCTGGTCTTCATTTAGAAAAGCATGACGAGTGTGTCATACATTGATAACATCAATCCTGTACTCCATGGGAATATCACGACACTGCAAAATTTTATCTTCTTGCATGATAAGTGGTGTTATGGCAACACAACATTCTAAACACTATGTATGCATGACAACATAGTCTGATGTATCTCCAGACCTCGTCATTAATGTTGCATTTAAAGTTCTGTATCTCCCACTGACTTCAGGTTCTGATCACGTACCACTTTCTCAGAGGATTACATACACAGGGAACCTCTTTTTTACACTTCTCAGGACCTGGAATAACTGTCGTAAAATGGAAGGAAGGAAGGATAAAACTAGGGAAATTTCTAATGTAAAAGCAACAAGAGGGACCACAAAAATTCAGTGTAAAATCTGGGAAAGTATAAAATTGTGGATGAAAAACAGAGGTGTGACAATATATTCTACCAGGCATTCTTAAATGCATTTGCATTAATAGGTATTGTAACCTACCTGCATGAAAAACATATGTTGTAGACAGTGTAGTACACGAGTACTTGCAAAAAAGATGGGATAAATTGAAATTTCCAAGTTTTTGGAAGTCAATACCTAGAGCTAAAAAGAACAAGCCTACGTAAAAGTTTCAGAATACTTTATAACATCTTGCCAAAATGATAAATATATGCTTACCTCTTACACCACAAACAGATGTACAAAATTTCAGCACCGGAGATTGTACTAAAAAATATGTCACTCAGGAAAGATTCTTGTTCAAAAAGTTGTCTAGGATTGCTCTTTTAGCTTTTGAATGTTGGCTTTGAGAAATTTGTTACTTTCAATTAAATTAGCATCTATTTATGTACCATGACCTCTTTACTTATTTTGAAACCCATGCAACATTACAGATTTTAAGAATTAGAACAAGTTTTAAAACAATTAATATATTAAGTAACAACTGTGTTATTTCATACCACGGTACACAGGAAACCAATTAAACTTTGAAATAAAAGACAGAAATAATTTAAGCCCCTACATTTGAACAACTACAAGAAAGCCTACAATCATAAGATGAGAAATACTTTGGTGATATACATAAATCATGAGACTGCTAAAAATCCTTGCAAAGCAGAACAGTAACCACATACCAATGAATTGACAAGTTATTAAGCTCACCTGCTTTGTTACAAACCGGACACATCTCCCGTAAACATTTTTGCTCAACGGCTGTGAAAAAGCACTCTAGCCTACAAACACAACTTGCATGTTAATGCCCATTGCTTCAAGGAATTCTGACTGATGCTTCCTCCGAAAATTTTACACATGAAGACAAAATACATCATTCAGGCTGGGATTTTAAAATCAACGATGTAAATGTTGCAACAACATGGACCAACTATAAACAACAGCTGCCAGCTGAAAAAACAATTTATATGTAAACTTAAAAATTGTTATACACAAACAATATTCAAATTTAAAAGTGAAGCCAAATAAGTTGAAAACAAATATTTAATTCATGATTCATAACATTCTGACCAACAGCATATACATCATGCATATTTCTTAATCCTTCCCTCAACAACTATTTATAAACAAGTTATAATTTTTCTCCAACAACCTGCAAATTACTACCAGCTGACTAACCTGTTACTGAATGAAGTGAACTCAAGAACAGAAAGGCAAACATTTAAATCTGACAATGACAATTAGCAAGTCCATGCAAGACCTAGATGAAACACCACAACACCATTCAAGCCATATAACTTTATTTTGTAGAACCACATTTTACCATTCCTCCATGGGTATTTTAATCAGCCACTTATTTTTATAAACATATTTTTTCATTCCTCATAGTGAACGTTTTCATCAATTCACCAGACTATGTGACAGTTTTATATTGCTGTTTAGCATTAAAATGTTGTGTGACTGCATGGTATCTTACAATTGATAGTAATACTGGCCAGTCTAAGATATAGAGGGACAAAAATTTGTTTATAATATAAAATAATATCTACAAAAATGATGCCAAAACACTAAAAACACCACTGGCTGACTTTCAAGACTGCTATAACCATGACCCTTAAGAAGCTTACATATCTGGTGCATGGATGGTGTTGAAGTGTATCATGCCTATTCTTATTTATGCAAAACTACTTAACATTTTTTCATTATGTTTATCTAAGAAAATAACACACACTTCAGGCAGTGCAACTAAAATTTAAAAAAATGCAGCATGGTTATTAAAAAAAAAACATGATTTTGAGGCCCACACAATTACTAAAAAAACACACACACACGCACGTGCCCACACACACACTCTCTAGAAGCATGTGTTGGCCTTTACCATGAACTATTGTAAGAAAAAACTTTAAAGTCACCACTTAGCCCTATAGGAATAAGACTACTACAATAATACTGCAGTTTAGGACACTGAATAGAGGTGATATGTTTCTCATCAAAGCATGGTACTCAGACCTGCATGTCAAATGCAAAAATTTTAAACCGGTACATAGGCCCGTTTTATCTGCTATAATGCCCACCAAACAACAAATTCAACTCCAACATACCACAAGCTTATCAAATGTGAGGTTCATAAAGAGTTCTTTTTTTCAGTTGTATGTTTACTAACAAAATTATGAAAATAATTTACATGCAGAATGTCAAGTTGTGAGCAACCAGCTCTATCAAAAGTAGAATTCAGTAAAAAGAGATTGTTCAAACTTTGTCATGGTGATTAATATGAAATAGGTTTTGTTTAAAAAAAAATCTAAATCTTTGGTTGGATAAAAATTTGAAGACGAAATATTGCAACATACTACTTACCGTACCTGTGTTTCTTTCAAATGTTATAAATTTTCTGTATGGCAGTTATAGTGAACTGACTGCTTGGGCAGCACCATTACTCAGAGGGCTAACGATGCATCTGAGAAAAGGAAAGAAATCTGTTGTTGATGCAGGAAAGTGTGAGGGCCAAATGACCAACCAATGCACAGTGATGGTCTGCTGGCAGCCCAACAACCAACTGGGTGTTCTTTCTCGCCACGCATACTGGGAAGAAATTTCCAAATAATTTATGATGGTATTTAGCATTATGGAACCACTGATAACGGATATTAGTGACCAAATAGATGCATTGCCAAGATGTGGCAACCTAAAATAAAAAAAGAACAAAACTTCTATCCCACCAAATAACTGCAAAAGAAAAACTGCACACGTTTTCTGAAAAATCAAACAACACACAGCCCTAAGATGAAAAATTCTGTTGTACATTGTGATTTCATTCTTTTAAACAAAGAATAAAACACAGGTTGTTCTGCGATGCTACCATTATACTTCAGGGACATTTTCCTCTGAGCATAGAGAATTAAAAGCATCATAAAAATGGGCTAGGCAGCTCCATTAACGAGTTAGTGGGTTAAGTGTGAAAGTAAACACACGTAGCCTTACAGAGTATCTTTTTTAAATGTGACTACAAGAAGGTGTAGTGGCTCACACCAACTGCTTACAATGTGCATTGTCCACCCCTATGCAGGGTATCACATGTTGCATCACTGGGAGTTGCCACTACATGCTAGGTAACTCTGCATATAACCAATCAGCATTGTCTGTGATTGCCTGCTGCACTGAGTCTGATCGAGGTCCACCCCCGACCCTTCAGGTATGATACTCCACCACAATGCTCACTGCTATCACAGAATCCAGACACTATCACCATGTCCGCGTACTCTGCTCGTGTAAACAGTCCTCGCATAGCGTAACACTATGTGTGATGTGACGCGTTGTTACACCAACATTGAGTGGTCATGCCGCCTCCCAACACTGTGGCCTGCATGTTGTTTACTGGGACACTTCGTCGATTGTGTGTGTCTTTCATCTTTCCTGTCATCAAAACAATAAAATGTTTTTTCCACAGCATCTGTCTGCGGTACTTGAACATTTTTACCAGTATCTCGTTAATGGAATTGCTTAGTTCATTTGTTAATATGTTTTTATTCCCAATGTTCTTACGAACACGCATACTAAGTATTTCGGCCAAACTGCAGAACACACTGTATTGTAGCATTTGGTTACAAAACTATGTTCTTGTGAGCGGCACTGACATAAATATCATACCTTAATTTAGAACTGTTTTTTACCTAAATATTAAAACATGAAAATCATAGTTGTAGTAAACTAAATTGGACTAGAAGTATCACCTACAACTTTATCAGAGTAAAAAATTTAAAAGTTAATATTTTAATATGATAAAAAGTAATTGTTAAAGTTTTTGACACTCCTTTTATCCTGAAGTTTTTGGTTGTATCATTCAAAGGAACGGAGGTAACTCAATGCACTTGCAGAATTATGATAGAATTGTCACACTACCTAACGTAATGACAGTTATAACCACAAAAATTAATTAAGTAGGTAGGCCTAAGACTTTCCCTGGACAGACTCCAAGTATGCGAACAACCAGAATAGTGTGTATAGAGCAGAATGTAGTAACACTACATGCTGAAAAAACCAAAGTGTGTATGCAGATGTTGCATAGCAAAAAAGCAGTTCACACAGAAATAAACTATGTCCATACTATGGAGGTATGAGTGTATAAGATGGCATGTTGTGACATACGTGAAGTCACGAATAAAGGTTGCTTTTAAGCAAAGATGTTGCATTTGCCATACTGATAGTCACTCAAAACAATCAACTTTTAGTGTGGTAGGCACATGAAGGGAAAAATACACAAGCGACAGCATGCTAAGACACACTTGAAACTGGCATTTTGAGCATAACACTTGTGCCAATGTTCTTCAGAATAATTACAACCTTTAACAACTTAAAAAATGTAATATATATATCATATAAAAACTGATGAAAAAAATTAATAACTATTTATTACCATAAACTAAGATCTCAATTACAAAGTTATCGCACTGTGATAGATAAATAACAGGGTCACCATTATTGTGATGCACAAAATGGCAGCTTTATAATATATCTGCTATATATTTCCATAGAAATTATTGCCTCCCCCAGTGAGATAAATGTTTTTAATTACTAATGATCACATGACCAATCCTTAGAAGAACAACGGCCTAACTCCACAGCTTCACTTGTTTTGGCAGTACATAGCATAGTTCCCCCCCTCGCCAGTTCAACACCATACATGGATAAAGACTGGGTTGCAATCGCAAGGCCTGTATAAATTTACCAATCATACAAACAGCTAAGGATGGAACAATATATTTTCGACAATTACATACTAGCACGACTACAACGCCACAATAAATTCATATATCAGCTTTAAAATCACTTAGTCTAACCAAATCAAATACATTTAAGAATCAAAGTAGTACAAAACAGAGTAATGAGAAAAACGTACAAGCACCTCCCTTGAAGCCCAACTGAAAACCATATACTAATACACACACACGTTAGCGGCTCATTAAATGGCAGATAATTTTCTAACATCCAGCCTGTATAACTGAAAGGCTGGTCACCCTTAGAATACAGTAAAACCGCCATATTGCAGGTCGGAACTATGTCTACCAACACTAGTGTCATTATGGGCTTCTACTGAAGTGTGGCACCCTACCATTTCTAGCAGTGCTGAAATTATGCACAGCAGTACAGTGTATACATTTTAGTTCTTAATTATTTAAACTACAGCAATATGGAAATAACTTTAGTGATTATAGTTGAATATGGAACCAATAACATTAAAAATAAATTGATAAATGTATTCAATACATTGCCAACATCAGATATAGAAACCAATTTACAGATTCATGTTCACAAAAAAAAACACCTTGATCATTATTATGCATCTTCTATTACGATACTGTAAATATGAAAGCCAATTAATCCTGACAGTTGTGTCTGCAATATACGGAGACACTGCAGTTGTACTTTATAACATGAATAAAATTAGTAATATGTTATTCTTGCCTAAATGTGTGTCTTGTGCCTGACAGAAACAAGCAGTCTAGGAAAGCATTTGGTCGACCCGACTCAGAAATGTTAGAATAAGGTGGCAATGTTTGCGAGCATGACTTCCGCTTTTCTCTGAGGATAGGTTAACAACTGCTACTTAAGCCAGGTTTCACTGAACTTCTCCAGACTCACCCCATCCCTACCTTACTCACGTTTAGGACTGCTAGTTTCTGTCATGCACAACACCAAATTAATAAGTTTTAACAACAAAGTACATCAGTAAAAATTATGTCAAAGGCAAACTGCCGTCACTAACTATTTCTTTGCACCCTGCACAGATTTTATTGTTAATCTCTTGTAGGCTATATAAATTTAACCAGGCATGTGTTGTAATAAAACTGCACCAATGATGTAAAAAATTACCATTAGTAATATCAAACAGAGGATGAAATACAGATTTAGCTGGACGTTTGAGTAAAAGAAGTGAAAAAATGCGGAACAAAGTTTAGTGCCAAAAATGGTGATGGTTGTCATGAGAAATTCTACCAAAGTAAAGATGAAAATAAGAGGTAATGGAAGTGGAATTGAACCAGGTGGATAGTTTTAATTACATAAGTAACATTTTGGACAGTAAAGGAACACACAGGATGAAGTAGTACGAGAAGGACAGCAAAGTATGATTTCTATACATGTGTGAGTGATCTATTATGGAAGAAGGAAGTATCATAGTAGTGCAAACAAGTAATGTACTGGTCATACTTCATGCACATTGTAACATACGGAGCAGAAACTTATGTGTTGGACAGGAGAACATGAAAAAATGGAAGCAATAGGCATGAAGTTCACTATGAGTGTGATGGCTGTCACCAGGGGGCCGATTAAATATAGCTTTTTATGAGTTCAACACAAAATTTTCAACTGTGTTGTGTCTGGTTGCTCTGTTATGGAATTAAATACTCACACATATGCATTAGAAGACCTGTTTAACTTGCTCTGCACTTGCGTTGCACTGCGCCGGTGCAAATAGCAGCTGGCGATATTTAATCGGGGCCCAGTAGAGACAAGTTGATGAATGGAGTGGTACAAGAAAGAGTTAAGGTACAAGAAATCCCACACACTATAGAGGACGCACGAATGAGGTAGTATGGACATATACATAGAATAAGCAATGAGAGGTTGCTGAAGGAAATGTTGAGTTCGGAGTTCAATATAAGAAGACCAAGGCAAGACTTAAGAAGAGACTAATGGGGAAGAGATGTTGGAGGACATAAGGACAATGGAGGTTCTTTACCAGGCAGGCCCTGCTGCAGGCTAGAAGCAATAACGGATGACAATGAGTAACATCAAGAGATCATCAAGGTCTAATATGAACTTACAAGTTAAGATTTGGAGTAGAGTGCTATGCTCGATACAGATCTCAGTTTGGAGCAAGCTGCCTACAAATTATATATGAAATAATAAATTATTAACAAACTGAACAAGATTGTTTTTGGAGCTATAAAAATTTGGTTTAACCCTCTTTAGATTTTTATCGACAAGCTAAAATCAACACTGCCAATTTTTGTACACTTCAAATTTCTGCTCTAAAGTTCAAGTCGTCGTCGTACCTCACTGACGACATGACCTACCGTACCTACCTACAATACAGAAAATGACAAACAGTAAACAAAACATGTGAATTGTTAACTTACATTTAAGATTGATTGCTGTTCTTGGCCTCGAAAATATAAATTTCTACCTAACATCTCATATATTTCCTCTTGGTATGCATTTACTAAAGTAAAATTAATTAAATAACATTATAACAAAACATTAATTAACTGTGATATTGAATTTTTAGTTCAGAGGCAGTTTTGTAGTGCAAACCTATGGAACAAAACACACAAATTATTCATAACAACTGTGTAAAGCTATCAGAAAAATATAAATGTTAATTTCTGTAACTAAGTTCGAAAAATAGATACACTATCCATAAGGAATTCTGCACTACCAAGAGGTTTACGACACTGTTAATGCAGTCTGAGCCAAATGAATGTGAGATAAAAAGACTATCAAGCAAGCACACAAAGTGAACAGAATGCCAAGGAGACTTTGAAATGTCGCTTTACGAAAATGAACGGACTTCAACAGAAAACCAATAATATGACTGAATATCACAGGCAGGCCATACAGCCCAAAACATGGATTGTTTGGGCCATACTGTCAGGAACAGTGGATATGATAATGCACCTATATGCAGAAGACAAGGTTAACCATCAATTGAGAGGATTGGCATATCGTGTGCAAGGCAAGAAGGAAAATGATGGTGACTACCACAATACTGGATAACACTGGGGCTCCTGAGCAAAAATAAACTACCTCCCAACACCTTGTAGCTGAGAACACACTGATCCACTGCCATTAACTCTGCCACAGAGGTGGTTAAAATTGGAACGGTGCCATGCCAAATCAACATGAAATGCCACTGCTGATGTGTGACATTGATGATTGCCAGTTTGTAACTGGGGGACATATTTGTACCAGTCGTAAGTGTGGCAGGCCTTTGCTGAGTGTCACATTTTCATCGTTGCTAATGGGACATTCAGTTCACAAAAGGCATTATGGTATGGGGATACATTGCCCTACTTAAGCAGTTTTACTCTCATGTTATTGAGAACATCGTAAGCTCAGCGATATATTTTTGAGATTCTCTACAGTCTGACCTGTTAATATTTTGGCCTGGATTTCAGGATTACTTCTACAGAAGAGCAATACCCACACACACACACAGGATTGCATCCTTCAAGTCCAAACAATACCACAGCCTGCCCACTATTCTAACATCCCAAATCAAGCACATGTGCGACAAGTTGAACTGCCAGTTGCTGTCATGCCATAGTACCTGGAATTTTGAACAAAGTCTGATGATCATAGGTTAGTCTGACTCAGGACATCATCAATCCAAAGCATGTGCACTATGCTGCTTCCAGAACTCATTGTTGGACACATTTGGTGAATTTTAGATTAGCAAATATCCATGACATTATTATGTACATGCATAACAAGTTTCAGATGTAACTGCAAAATCAAATAATCTCCATAACATCCTCTCAATGAATAAAGACATTCCTGCTTATTCTCATCACTTCTTATGCAATTTCTACAGTACTTTTGTAGTTACAGCATCCAAAATAATGTTCTCAGTTTTTTATCATGCACAGTTACCTATGTCTTCTAATTTGAATTTTTGTTGGTGGGTGAATAATTATTTGTACCTTATGCTTGTCTTACTGTTAGCAATTTTTCTTTAACAGGCCTCAAAATGTACTTCACCACTTGTGTTTTAGCCAACTCTGAAGCCTTGTTCTTTTTGTCAACAGACATCTCATACAGTCTACAAATGCTCACAATTTGTCAGTGCCTTATTTGCAGGAAGACAAGCCACTGCTTGTTCAAAGAAACTTTGTTTCAATTGCTTTGGATACTCACATTCTGCAGCCTCTTGTTTATCCACATATGAATGTTATTTAAAAAAACATTACAACAGCAGTAATCATCTTGATCAAATCTATGAGACTTCCAATGGTTACCGTATAATTTTACGGTGTAAAATCAAATATAAAGGTGTGTGGTACATGTCCATACCTTTTAAAAGATCCTGTACCAAAGTTTAATGCTTAAAAATGACTCCAGAAAACCCAGTTTACATAATTTTGAGCAGCAAGAAAACAATCTTTAAGATTACTAGAAGACCTGAAATGGATATAAACAAGTGTAATGATCTGTGAATGCAATTCATGAGCCAAACTCACCCATGCACATTGAATGGTCTTCAAACATAATAATTAATCAGCTGAAGCTCTACACATAGCTTGGCAGCTTGCATCTGAAGTGCTGACATTTATGAATGTGTACGTTTGAGTGGCAAGTTGGAATTATTATCAAATTGAGTGGTTGTAGCCAATTATTGTGTGGATTAAAATGTTAACATAATATTTGTTGGCCCAAGACTAAGTTTCAGAAGACTCCCTCCTGTCTCCAACAAAAAAAAAAAAATCGGAACAATTTTTTTGAACGGGGTAGTCAAACCTGTACTACCGACAGCCTCATTTCATGTGCACAAATATGGTCATTGCAAATCTCCATGTTTTCAAATGACTCCAAGAAAGTCTATGTAAATATAGTGCACCTTAAGGATATTCCAGGGAAAGTGTCAATGACCACAATAGGTGGTCATGTTTAGCATGTCAACATGGAATTCTTTACTAAGTGTGCCCAAAAACCATGCAGTTGTTGGGGTGTAGGTAGAGCCCTTCTACATGAAACATTTGCACCTGTTCTGAATTCTCCCACTTGGTTCGTGATTCACTCTTAATTCTTCAAATGTGTACACTGTTTCCAGTTTCCAGTGTCTACCAATCATCTGCGTCGTTAGCATTTGATTTGGGGGGGGGGGGGGAACGTCACTGGTAGAGAAAGTGTACATATAACCTACGTAATAAAGGGGTGTGTAGGAGTCCTCCACCGGGAAATTTTATATTTTAAGCTGCAAAATGCTGCTATTTAAAGAGTTTCTGCATCAAAATATTTAATATACAACTGAAGGAAATCTTAATCTTAAAAACTACGAAATTTTTGGGAGGGGGGACGTTCCCCCCGTTTACGACGCCCCTGCTACCAATAAATAACCCATCTCTAATGCATGATAGTCAATCTCAAAAACTCACATTCTTCTCAGACCTTTTATCAGACTGGTGCCTACTATACTGGACCGATATAGGCGTAATAATAAGCTGCATCACATGGTCACCCAGAAATCGTAAATCTCTATTTTTATTTGTAACCAAGGCCATACACATTTAGATTGTTAATGACAGCTTTACTGCAGCCCTTGCCCGATTTGTGTGTTCATCTCTACATAGACAGCGAGACCAACTTCGAACAAACTTCAAAACAGCTGCGACAATCTTTTATCCAGCTCCTCAAAATCCCAACTGCTTGAAAGAATTGCACTGGCCCATTCAATCTGCTCTCATTTTCTCCCTCCTGCTAGTCCTCATAAGAGAGAAGTGTGAAAATATGCCTTACAATATGCTACATCACCTCCAAAACCAAATTCACACTCTGAAGGAATTTTCTACTATTACACATGGCCATTTTCTAACTGGTAACCATATTGTGGAAGTACATAAACTATGTGAACATAGTGGTACTTGTTTATCCAGAAATTGGACGACGGTGTGCAGACTTGATACGGGAGAAATATGTGTACCCCTTATCTGGTAGCAAGTTTGAGTTGTGAAGATCCATCCTGAAGAGGATGCAGAGTAGCTGAAGCATTAAGCGAACTAACAGTTGCAGAGACCAGTACACAAACTGTAGTTTATTTACCAGCCTAATGAAGACACTATTCATGTGCTTGTGTAGTACTGCATATTACAGTAATATCTACAAGATTTATATCTACAGCCCTAAGTGCAGCTGCAGTCTAGACAGCTCCCCTGCTTTCTTTGTTACCTTTCCCCATCTTTCATATTGATATGCACTGTAGGCTTGATGGTAGTTGACATTGAATCTGCAAGGCACTGGCTGCTCAGCCAAACACTTCTACTGCCCAAGTAGCATGTAGTCTCTCATATACTTGTTTCGATAGTAATGTGTGCTAGTGTTGGAGACTCACGACGAGCAGGCATAGAAGGCAATTCCATTTTTATGTTAACTTCCCCCATATTAAGTCTTTGTTCCAAATTTGTTTTGGTTATTCTTACAGGTTACATTCTCTTTAGGCCTTAAGTAACATGATTTTATTCGTTATTTTTTACTTAAGTCTTTCCTGCAATATCTTTTGGCATTATGTCCCTCTACTGACCACAAGGTGTTCAATCTTAGTAATTCTTTACTTATCTAGAAAACTTTTATTAGACATTTTTGGGGATGCATTTGGTAATTTTCGAGCTCTAAAAGACTCATGTAATGAATGATATACAACATAACAGGAAAACTTAATTCTTTGCTTTAGAATACATCTTATCCCATTAAACTGCGTTCGATTGTGAAATCTACGATTTATCATCGAAAAGTCTGCCCCACAAAACTTCTTTTGTCTATCAATTTATAATGTTGTGTGATAGGTATTCAACTACCTATAAACATATCTGGGATGTTGCCATTAGTCTATTTTTCTAACTTATTATATTTCCTTCCGAAGACTTGGTCTCCACGAACCGTACGAGCAACAATCTTGAGAAGAGTGTCTGGCCAGAGTATCTGCAGAGGCCAGTACACAAAGGCTACGTTCGATTTCAACACAATGTGACCTTGATCACTCACCTCTGTGCCTTAAGCTTTTTTTCCCTTCACGAAGAAGTGTGCATTTTGTGAATATGGATTTAGGGCTCGAGAAGGTTGGCTCGTGTCCTTAGATGAAGGGGATATTGTAGAGTGTACTTGTGTTCTTGCTGTGAATTCAAAAACATGCACGTGTGACATCACGTCCAGGATGCACACTACAATGACTTCAAGCCAGGTAATGATGAGGTGACTAAACCGAACACAACCAAGCTGTATTGTTTACCAACCTAGTGAATGCTACACTATTCCTGTATTTGTGTATTGTAAATAGGTGTGTGCATGTCGAACAGTTTATTTTACTTCTTGAGTTTATTCAGTCCTAAGCCAAGCCATGCAGCAGTATTCATGAAATAAAGCAGCAAGAAAACTACTGCCACTTCCTTGTAGGAAGACCACTTCACAAAGACTGGAGGATTTTACAATCCTACACACACACTGTGGACACAAGACACAAAATAAACCACCATATTTAGGACACAAAACCATGACGACTCTGTCAGCACATACAAGAATAAAATTATGACACCGCAATCCATAAACACAGCAGGATTACAAACACTCAAATAGCCACAAAGAAACACAACAGCAAATGGACACAATATAATGTTAATATACCATCCAACATGACAGTATTCATCTTGATTTTTGGAGTATACTTGCATCACAATGATATAATTTTAATGCAGGCCGAACTCAAAAATAGTAAAAACGGTTCATTACTGTATTATTTATCTAATGTACCATCAGGAACACACAAATACATACATTGTGTGTACAGCAGAGACTTTCCATACGTATTTGTCTTCTGTTGGTTCATGATGGTAATTTTCAGTGTCACAGTCACTGTAATGTAGGGGCTACATTTACTACTCTCTTCCAAACACAAACTTGACAGCTTATTTATTATATCTAAAATAGTAGTATTGTTAACAAAAATTTTGCGAGCAAAACATGTTATATCCAGGAATAACAATACTAACTGCTCTTATAAGAAAGAAATGAAAGCATTATGCTTTATGGAAAATAGAAAGACCAAAGAAAAGTGATATATGCATGAAAATGTTCAACTGTATGCATAAATGTTATAAAAAAAAGGTCTACTGTACATGGATATCTAGTTCCCATGAGGCACACAATGAGCAGTGCATGTGATCACTGTGACATTTGGATGATTGCAATAGAACTAGTGACACGGAATGCTTTACTTATCATACACAGGAAAATAAAATCCCACTGCTATTACTGTGAGGGCAGCTGACACCGCTATTGAGAATGTGCAAGCACAGAGAATGCTGTTTCATCGACAGAAAATGAGAAACCAGCCTCTGGACCCATTGGAACGGGATAATGTTGTGAACCCGAACAAGACCAGTTGGTTAGGTTGCCAAAATGGTCCATCATGTGAACTATGAAAAAATGGTCCATCACATGAACTACGTACTTGACACCATGACCTGTAGACAAATGAACACCATGCATAACTCAAACAAGGTTCTAGTATGTTTAGTCCCACTACACATCATGATAACACGTACACAAGTGATAGCCAGTGCACAAACATCAGCATCACGACAGAGTAAGCAAATTGTGAAGTTATTTTATTAAAGAAAACACTGTCTCCAAAGGACAGCTGGTAGGCAAATTAATTACCTTGGACAGCTGCCATTATGTTCTCTTAACAGAGAGACATTTCACAACAAGCCTGCAGTGCAAGAGAATGTGAACATTGACGCCTGTAAGTAGCAAAAGCATCATCCTGCTTACATTTATGAGTTATTAGCTGCACGAGGAAGAGTTCAAAATAAAAAAAAAACTGACCTGTATTAGGGAACAACGTGTAGACCTTGTATACCAATCGCTCCAGTACAAGTGAATATTAGTTATGAATCCAGGGTCCGCACAGAGTTCAACGGCAGCAAACAGTTCATTCCAGGCCCATTATCAAACTGTATTTCGTGACATGACAGTCTCTGCTACGTACTACAGGAATTGTTCAAAAGGCTCTGCGGAGTACTGGCATTCTACATTAAGTCTGTGGTACATAATTTAGACCTAGCGCTAAAAATATCAGTTCAGACTTGTTGGTTTCTCAAAGTCAATCTGCAAAAATAAAAAAAACAACAATCCTAGACAATAATACTTGCCAACCACCTGAGCAAAAATTTTCTCTATTGTATATCTGAAGAACAATCTCTGACGCTCAAATCTCGTACACAAAATTGTGGCGCAAGAGATCACGCTTAAAAAATGCATCATTCTTGATAAATGTTTGCTGATACATAAAGTTGGCAAATATAATTATCAAGGACTGCTGTTTTGTAGTTTTTCTATACTGACTTTCAAAAAGTGTAGACCTCAAATGAATAATTCAGCACTTATTTATCTACCACGCCCTCTTAACCTGTGAGATCGACATACTGTTCACAAAAAAAGTATGATAGGACAACTGAGACACAGCCTGCTCCGACACCGACGACAGTTGATGATCCTTATAGAACTCCATTCTCAATTGTAGAAGTGTGCCCCTGGAAAGACTGTTAGTGTCTTCCTTGGTTCTATGTGCAAGTTGTCTTCCCTGCGTACATTTGACCGCAAGGTCTTGACGTTCCCCTCTCCCCCCTCCTTTGACTTCCATCTTGGGACCGGAGGAGAGGCAGGAAGGAAGGAGAGGGTGGGGCGAGGATGGTGGTTACATATAAGGAGGAGCGACGGTGCGGAGGGGGTGACATGCTGAGTTGGACGAGTGGAACTTTACAAGCTGTGCGGCGAAACGACGAGTGATTGAGACGGGCTCTATGAGGCAAACTGCCTAAGTTCTTGCATGAGGAGGTCGGACATCGGACGTCACTACTGAAGAGGACGTCCTAATATTTATCCCCTTTTGCCTGCAGTGGGAAAACTTAAAACGTATCAGGGGAGGTGTTTTCTATATGGATCGTAGTGAGTAATACAGGTCTTCAAGGATCTAGTAAGAAGGTGAATCGCGAACTATCCGTCCGACAGAGAAGGTAAGAAGAGTATGTACATAATGGGTAGCCGATCTAGGAATATGAAGGCGATTTATATTATTTAGAAGTGTAGTGGACTTGTGCGTTTAATTCGGCACATTTGACCACCCTCGCCCAATTGGAGGCCTCCGATATTATTGAACTATATAAACTATGTGTTTCGTTTCGCTATAGGGGTAGTCCTGCTCTCCTTTCATAAAATATGTATTAGGTCTAGGTGATTAGGTTGTTTGTATGGGGACTCTGAACAATTAACGAAGGACTTGATTGTTTATTGGTTACGTTGAGACGTGTTATGTTTGTGGCCCTTAGAGGTGACGTTATCGAGAACATCCTGTGTTCTTATGTTCATAACCTTTGTAAGCTTTTTGTTTTGTATTAAATCGTACTGTATAAAATGACTTGTGTGACGGTCACCTGTTTCTCATTACGTGGGCTTAGGGTGACAAGAAATACACGTATAAGCTTCAAGACTATATACAGTACTTATACGATACCATGCACCATCAAATTTCTGCCTTGCCTTCGAAAACCTGTCAAAACTACCATGGTGTTAGAGAGTAGACCTTTTAACAAGTACTAGAAAATGATTTGCTATTTTCTGCATAAAGGCCTAAACTGTATTTTAGGAAATTTAAAAATAATAAGTTGAATATGTTTTGGAGCTTCATTTAAAATAGCTTGTTGAGAATTTAAATTCAAGAAGCATACTCAGATATACAAGATGTCCAAAAACATATGCATGATAAGCACACCATGCGAATCCAGGTCTAAATTGGAGGTGAAAATGTTGTACAATGACATTTTATATGCACAGTGTCGTAACATAGCACTGTAGAGTCCCCTCTTGCACTCAACATATATCTTACGTCTTACTACTATTGTTCTGAGCCGAATTTTACGGATGCAGGTGAAATTTGTGAGCATCCCATGAATTTAAGTTTACTTGACAAGACGTACATAAAATAATACCTGGACGCAAAGCGCAAGAAGGGACTTCCTCTGTGCAGTGTTGCCACATTGTGTACGTAAAATCTTGTCGTACAACATTTTGCCACTTAAATTTTTGTCACCCATTTAGCTCATGATTCATGCAGGGTCCGTATTATGTGTTTGTTTCTGTACAGCTTGTATACGTAGTTGAGGCATTACATATTACCTAAATTATTCACAATTTTTTCACTAAAAATGTTGCTTCTCAGTGTACTAGCATTTAATGTGCGACACCAAACATCTTTTCTCATTAAAATTTTGGGAGGCTGAAAACTTTGTAACAGTTAGGGGTGACTTTGTACCACTTTTTGAATTTCTTTATTAAAAAATTTTAGATTTTAAATGGATGAATGTAATGCCATATGTGATTTGTAATGCTTAAATAGTTACTTATACCTTATCCAAATAGCCTCAAAAAACAGCATTTTGAGTATCACAAAGTCAACCCTGCTGGCACAATGCTTAACAATGTTACAGTAGTTTGGTCAATTTTGCAATAATGAGTATCAATACGTTAAAAATGTTTAAATTACCATTATTTGAGTTTTTGCTTGAGCAATGTTGTTATAACATTGATGAATATTTTCTCAATGCAATTCAGAATTGAAGGTTGGATAATGTGTCATACATGATAGTTTTTTACCCTCTATGTTTATATTCTAGCCAATGTGTATATATTAAGTATTATAAACAGGTATTTTTTTTTTGTAAATACGTTATAATATTATTTTAGTCTAAAGATGTATCTATTTTCTATTTTTATATCTTCCCAAAAATTGCTATTGTACTTTAAGGCATGTCCAATACCAAAATGTAAGTTATGATCTTGTGGATGAAATAAAAGTAAATGAATGGAATGTATGTATATGTGTATACCCATATCTCCGTAAATAACTGTTCTGGAAATACAGTCTTTTTCCACAAAAGATAAAAAGCTATTATCTATAGATGCCACATTTTACTTTGGCCTTATCATATGTTATTAATATAATACAGCTGCAGATATAATTAAGGTGCTATTAGACAACAATCAGCGAGATCTACACCTGGAAGTGCACATGCTCCAAAGCTGACACTTGCTCTCTCACAACGCGCATCATCACCTCTAAACATGACGTGCTCAACTGGCCCCTGCCTTCCCCTTGAGAACTTCTCTTAAAATCCCATTAATAGTATAACACTGTACACCAATTGAGTAGCTTCTACAAATTACATGTGCCAGTCAGTGGCACCCTTAACACTCCATTTATTTTGTGACTACAGTGCAGCCGGTCTAAGGAAACACCTTAAGGCATGTTTCCCAAGTAGAGTTTGGTACTCAGGAAGTAAATTAAATCATGTTTTGAAAGAGTAAATTACCTTTATGCTTAGGTCTGTGAAAGAGTGGCATTTGCTTTTGGACGAGTTGGTGACAGTTAAGGGGGTGGACATTTCTGGAGGGGTTTGGTAGGTGATTGAGGAAAAGGTTATAACATACCACCAGGTGGTTGCCCAATTGCAAGTGAAATTATTGTTTTTATTATTATTATTATTATTATTAATGCTGCTAGAAAAATGCACTTTGATACTGATAAGCACTATAAATGCCAAAAAATTCAATTTAACAGCACACCAAATCAGAGCCAATTGTTACATAACTATTGAGATACATATTCCATGCAATCACACGTGATGAAGTACAAAATTTAATGCGAGTTCTTCATGGTAACGTAACAAGCTCAATGTGTAATGTCACTATTGAAGGTACCGTTTTGTGAGCAAGAGAAATAAAAGTCGAACAATTGTGATTGTAATAACAAACAATTAGCAGAGGCTAAACACAGGAATGCAGATTTCAAACTACAATTGCACACAGACACAAGAGAGTGCTGTTGGCAATTAATATAGAATTGTAAATTCCCTTTATCTTGTGATTTACCATGATTCACAAATGGAAGGTAGCCTACAATTAAGTGTGTTTTGTGAGTTGAGACGCAGTAATTAGGGGCCTACGTACTCAAATTTGACCATTAGTTTTCACATATTTATTAGTTCACTAAAGATAGTCATGTGAGAAGACAACAAATAAATTAAGATTGCAAAAAGCATGTGTGGCATGATATCCCAATCAACTTAAAATATTGTTTTCTCAAGAATGCAAAAGAGATGTATTCTCATTCTTTGTGTAGATTACCGCAAACAAAGATTAAAGATACCCCTAGCAGACGACAGCTTGGTTACATAGCAATGCTAAAGATACTACGTGTGCATAAATGTGAACATGCAATAAGAATTTTTGGGGAACTGGTGTAAGGCCTAATAAACTTCATAAAAGCGCATATTTACTCTCAAAAAGCATATTTTTACACTATCTAAAAGGTCAACCGAGAATAAGTATGACAATCGAGGAACATTTAGGGTGCTTGTTTGCAAATTGAGGTTTCCACCTGTTTTTCATGGATTTATCCCAAGAATTCACAACATTTACACCAGGGCTTTGAAGTCGGAGTCAGAGTTTTGGCATTTTTGTGTGGAGTCGGAGTCGATAAACATATAGCAACTCCGATTCCAGATCTGACTTAGCTAACAAATCTTATATTTACATTTTTATATTTTATGTTTAAATCCTAGTACAGTACTCAAATGTAAGAAGTGCATATTTAAACAAGCTTAGGTAAATGTTAACTGAAATAAACACTCTACAATTCTTAAAGAAATCACAGTACTTATTAAAGCATTGATCAAGTGTTAAGTTCTGTGTATCTGGAAAGTAGTTACCACGCAAAAAATTAAAGAGGTTATTCAGTAAATTTACAAGTTTCTATTCACTCTGTGATGATGAAATCTCTACATAAAAAAGAGAACCCTGACTGACTGACATATCAAACTGCAGCCCAAACCACTGGACCTAGGATCATGAAATTTTTGTGGGGGTTCCCCTCAGGTCATAGGAGAGCACTAAGAAGGGATTTCTTGAAATTCTACCTCTAAGGTGCTGAAAAGGGGTAAAATGTGTTTCCGAAGAAACGTCGATAGAGCTCGAACACGATGGCCCATCATCGTGAATTTTACTTTAATAGGACACACAAAAATGCATATTAGCCATTGTAAGGATTTTTCTAAATTCAACATTTAAGGGGTGTTAAAAGACCTTAAATGTGTTTCCGATTAACTATTGATATCTGTCGAATCCTACGGGATAGAGAGTTGGTATTCATTTCAAAATGTTTCTTACGTAAATATGTACCCAAAAAGTAGTTTTAGGATTTTTTTTAAATTCGACCCCAAGCAGAAAAAAGGGACAAAATGTGTTTATGAATCATATATGTCAATGAAACACAATTGACTATCATCGTGATTTTTACTTCAATTGGTTACGTACACAAATGTCTATGACAGGACTCCGAGACGTTTCGAAATTCTTTCATTATGATGTTGAAAAATTGTGAAATTTGTTTTCGATTATTCCTCCATATCCATCAAACCAATCGAGATATTCAAATGCTCTTTGCTTTAGATCGATGCTTTTGTAAACATTCAAAATACCATTAAAATATATTTTCCGAATTTGGCCCCAAAGAGGTTCAAAAAAGGGTAAAATGTGTTTTCGATCCACAATCTATACAGCCTATTTACTTCATTGATATTTATATAGCGACATAATTTTTGTTTAAGATTGATTCTTACTCAAATACCTGAAAAGTAATTTCACGAATTTTCGAAATTCCCTATCTAAGGAGGTGAAAAGTGGTGAAACGTGTTTTTAATTAACCTTCAATATATACTGAACACAATGGGCTATTGTCGTGTTTTTCATGTCCAAGAGACACCAGTTAAGCAGTCTAAAATGTGATACAAGGGTATTCCAAAATTCAGTCTCTCAGGAGGTGTTTTAGATAAATTCTTGATATCTATAGAACCCGGTGTGATATACAGTTAATTTTTGCTTCAGGATGCTGCTTACAGATATGATCACAACAAAATGGTTTTAAGATTTTTTGAAATTCGAACTCTCAGTACTGTACAATGGTCACGTGTGTTTTTTAATGAATGATCGATTTTGATTTGACTGAACGGGCTACCGTCATGATTTGCACTTCAAATTGGATACTCATACAAATGTCTAAGATGTGAAATTAAAATATTTCGAAATTTGACACCCTAAAGGGTGAAATTCACAAAATTTTATTTCCATCAACCCATGATATCTAAGTAGAGATATTGAAGTGATGTTCGTCTCAGAGTGATGCATACATAAGTATTTAAAAATTATATGTAAGTTTTTTTTTTCCTTTATAAGAAAACTTGATCATTAAGAATAAAACTAAGATGGTAATCTTTCAAGGCAGACAATCTGAAAAGCAAGTACGACCAGCTAGAAATAAGTAAATCTGGAGTTTACTCTACAGTAACCTATCGTGACGTGGTGTTGTACCTCTATGAGCTCAGAATATGAATATTTTATTTTTAAAATTAAATTTGTTTTAATGAATTATTTTGACGTTACGTGACGCACATGATTTTAGTTCTGGGCTCGAACTCCGGTAAAAACTGTTTGCGAATGTTCAATTCCGACATTAAAAAAATACAAGGCAGATAGAATTAGTGCAATTTGCTTATAGTCGTTTAAAAGGGATAAAATAGATAACAAAGTTCACTTTCTAATTAGGTTTCTTGACAACATCAGCACGCAATTATCATCTCACTAATCTCATAGTTGGGCACCAAATGCGTTTCTAGAAAACCTTTTTCCCACCAAAAATGTCTAATTACAATAAACTTCAAGTGAATATTTTGAAAAATGTAATTGAGGGAACAGTCACCAATAGTAGGTTGTTCACAGGGTACAGCAGATGTTTTTCATTCGATTAACATCTTACATTTAGATGTCTGTAATTACACCACAACGTCAACTTTTGCAGTGCTATAAATAAGGCCCAGGCGGAGTCACTATTAACGGCAGGAACAAACTTACGACCGATTTTCGCGTTGACAGCTATAGCTACTTATCCTGCTCTGCTGCAGAGTTAGTTCAACTAGCAAATTTGTCATTCTAACACTTCATGACAGAACTACCTATATGGTGTACAAAGATGTTTTTTTTAAATTAAAGCAAATATTATCTGCCACGAGTAACACATGCAAGCAAAGCCGCAGGCGCACTGCTAGTGTATTACGAAGACAAACATTATACAATCCGCTTGTGTCCCAATGTTAATGAGACTTGGTCTTGGTGGAGTCGAAGAGTTGAAAAACTTGGGAGTCGGAGTTGGTATAGATAGCTCTGGTTACCGACTCCACAGCCCTGATTTACACAACTGTGTCTGCAATGTCTTTTACAGAATGACAGAGGTATTTTAATGTGTATATTAAGAATAAGCCAACATGGTTGGTAGAGCTTAAAACTAATTTGCTCAAAATTACTTCTCAACACAAGACACTGTATCAATTAGTACAATTGAACCCATCCAACAATGAGAATAATCTATACCAAAGCTTTACCAGAAAAAAAATTATTCCTGTTAGAATCATGTAAGCAAGGAGGTAGGGAAGTTAACAACTTTAGCGATTCTATGTTGAGACATAACACTGTGTAAAAAGACGTATCTGACAATAAATTGTCCCATCACTTGCAAACCCAACTAATTTTAAGAAACAAACAACTAATTACTAACTCTTTCCTACGGGAAAAAAAATTTTTAATTACGCCAAGAAAGTGTAAAAATTTTTTAAAAATCAGTTTTCGGTTAATATTAAGCGAGAAAACCATGTATGTAGTGTTTACAGAGTAATTTAATTTGGTGTTCGAATAAAGTCGCATGTCACAGCTAAGCAATATTTGTATATTTGAGTGTAGTCGAACGTCGCAGTTAAGAAGCTACCATAACCATATGCATATCAGTGTTCAGTAATAGGACAATGGCGGGAAAAGCCGCTAGGCTACCAATTACAATTAAAACAGAAAGAATTGTGCACAAGTACTCACAGGATGGTACTCGCAGATAGAAACACACACACATAGGACGAACACATTTCTCCGCGGACACGCGGTCACAACGTTTCGCGGACTACATCTGCTTCATCAGGTGAGTGGAGCAGATGTAGTCTGCGAAATGTTGTGACCGCGCGTCCGAGGAGAATTGTGTTCGTCCTATATGTGTGTGTTTCTATCTGTGAGTACCATCCTGTGAGTACCTACTTGTGCACAATTCTTTGTTTTAATTGTAATTAGTATTCAGTAATAGTTTCATAACAGTCAGTGCTTTGAAAGGTTGAAACGACTGGCTGTGATGAACATGTAAATAAAAGAAAACTCATGTATGAACACAAATTTACTAGCAATCAGATTCCTAACTTAGTTTAAAACTTATATTCATACATTAATGATTATATCTCACATAATAATCAGGTAAAATTCTTGTGAGAAAAATATCAATTTCGTTTTAATGTTATTTTTCATTGGCTACTTTGGAAAAACCTTCTCAAGAAATATTTTTATGTAAATTAAAATATATTCTTATGTATCACCACATGATTTGAATGTTTAAATTTCTGGAGGAGAGATGTTAGGAATCTCGTGTCAATGTCCATTTTCACTGGCGCTACACATCCTCCCGAGCTCCAGTGGAATCGGTAGCCTAGTCGTTTATGTAGCCTCGCATGAGAAGTCAGCAAAAAATCCTCCTCGGTTGTCGCCAGATGTATCTGAACTACAGCCGAGATCACTGAAATAACTTGCCAGTGAAATCAGCTAGTATCTGTATGTGGTGACAGTACATGCATTGTGTCTTGATTATAATTCTAGCATGAGAGTAGCACAGTAATAAAAGTTGGCCTGGGAAATACTACTACCATTGGGCTAACCTAGTTTAAGATCAACCATAAATAAAAGTTATTATTTAAGCACAAAATCCTGAGTGCATTAACTCTTAAATGCAAGCAATATATAAATTTTAACTTAACTAACCACTTGAAAACCATTCTCCAGCAACCATAACTTAACAAAATACCATTTAATTTTTAACTTTAAATGAGGTCACTTTTAATTGTGAGAAATTAACTCATTTAAATACAGGTAAAAATGTATCTTCTTTCATTTTTAAACCTGTAGGCCCAACACATTACTTAAAGTTAAACATCATGCTAAACAAACTTGCTAAAATTAATTAAACACATAATTTATAGGTTATAGATTAATTTTAATCATATACTAGGCCTATATTATTACTGAATTACAAATTCCTGATAAATTACATATTGTATAGTTACCAAATCATTTAATTTAACTCTCTAAAAGGTACTTACACGTTTATGCAGCTTATGTCAGTTTCACGAGAACATGTCCGTGAAATATTAAAGCCTAAATACATTAAAGAATCATGAATACTATGAACCAAAACAAAAACACACAACTGCTATTCCTACAGAGCTTACTGTCTTAATATATTAAATCATACTAAACAGAAAACAACAAACCTAGAGAAACCTAACCTCTAAACTGAAATGAAGTGTCAAAATGAACATTTCAGTAACCATCCTACATGTAAGTTACATTTTATTCAATGTGTTTTTCGTTTGGCACAGCATGTGTTAGACATCCGAAGGCCTGTGCAATATGTAAATTGTAATAGTAACTTAAGACGCACTTCAAAACCTTTCCCTCATTCTAGCATGTTTACTAAGCTGATATGATTTCTAAAACTATAGAAAAATGCTAACACTTACTTATTTACAGTACTGTTGCTAAAATTATCAAAATTAGAGGTAATACGTTTTACTAAAACAGTAAAGGAGGACTAAATCTTTCACATGTTTACACTTGATGTATCCAAATAGTGAAGCATAAATTGCAATAAAATATGTAATACAAACATGTAAAACTAATTAAAATTACTTAATATTCACATAACACCAAATTTAGGACCTTTCATAATGTAGTTACAGCTGTGATTATTATGCATAATGATTAACATATTCTAACCTAAGTACAAATGCTACAGTGACCCCAAAAACAGTATAAAACAGTTCATACTTACTACATAGCTGAGAGTGAAGGTAGACTGCAGGTGAAGGTACATTCAGTGATGGCCAAAGATGAGGTTATATCTGTGAAAGTTAATTGTCAACATTAGAATTTTGACTCACAAGACTTTATAAATAAAACGATCATAATGAAATTGTATATGAGCCTACATCACAAGAATCATTCTTTTTTCAAAAAGCATGACAATCGCATGTTATGACAACACTATCACTTGTCATAACAACATTGGCTACATTTTTCACCATCACCAATACTGTAATTTTGCGCTCATATTCTGACACATACACATGGGTTTTTATGATCACCTCTGGCAAGATACGTATAAAAGTATGATTAGCTTACTATTGCATAAAACAAACACTGTTTTCTGAGTCATTTTTTACAATTTAGGGACTAACAACCCAGGGCAGATTGTCTTCAATGGATGTTGCTTTCCCACACACAAATGTAAACATTGCCCGAACTCGCATAGTTGTAGCACTCATTTTAACATTTTCGTAGGTATTAATTACCGTAATATGTTATCCGCACTCTCAGACATCGTAATTTAACCTCAACAGCAATAAAAACGCTGAATTATTGCTTTACTAGACATCACCAATCGTGCCCACGGCTCCATTTAAGCCTAACAACATTGACAACACAGATGGCAGCACCGACAACGTTTTCTATCATTTTGCTTATTGCTTGGTGAGGGAAAAAAAACAAAACAAGAATTTCTGTCCACATTTTTTATGTTTATAAATAAAATGAAGCTATTAAAAACAATTTTTTATTTCATTTAATGTTTATAGAACAATTTTTATATTGATGCATAGGTTGGATTTCGTGTTTCTGACATCAGCATAACCAATATGTCCTCATTAAGAAATTCGGGTTTGAGGTAATAAACTGGGACTCACCAACGGTTGTAAATTCTAATTATTTTCATTTCTGACTGTGATGTGGGAAAATTTAACGAGTGAAATTACACCCTCAGCAGTATAGATGTGCAAATACATTATTAAAAACGCTAATTCTGTCATTTGGCGCCACCATGTACGAAGAAAAATAACTGGAAGATCAGGTCACGTGACGATTTAATTCGAGCTCCAGCGAATCGCAAGATGTGTAGGGATGCTGCGTGATAAAAAGCGGTTTTTAATAGAAAAACGTATGTAAGTACATATTTATTTGTAGGATTTGTACCGTCAACCTCAAGATACGAGGTTTACGGATGAAATTGACACGGTTTGTGTTTTCTGTCTATTGGCGTTGAGTGGGTCCTACTACCTCTATGTTGCCTATATAAAATTGCAATACTTGACTTTAGTTTTATATTAAAATTAATTACCACATTATTTTATGTCTCTTGTAAAGGTAAAGATTTTTCAATAAAAAAAATATATATTATAAATTATTTCGACTTTTGGATAAGATAGACATTTAACTCTTGTGACTGACCATTTTTTTTATAACTTTCAGTTCACTTAAAATTTTTTTACTTTTGCAAGCACATTTGTTTAAATACTGTGTATCTTGTACAGGAGGAATAGCAAGGGTGATGGCATCACTGAATGAAGAACCAAGATGTAGAAATCGCAGAGTTCGAGATGAAGTAACTTTTCAGACAGTGCTATCGCAGGCAGCCAGGTACCAATATGTATTCTTGTAGCAGGCTATCTACATTATGTAAACCTATGGGGCTTACAGTCCTACTGTCCAGACTGTGGTACCTATTATTTTGACCAAATTCTTGTCACAAACACTGTAAATATGCCTAGATTACAAATATAAAAAATGTAATCTTTTTACTTTCCGATCACACACAAGAATAAACAAGTAATGACAAAACTAACATGGCGTCGGTGATGTCACACTACCCAATTTTTCCCTTTACTTCAACATGTAGGGATCAGTGGGAATATGGGGTTTTTTGGGCGGGGACACAAAACTGGAAATGTCCTCTTGGGATTGTAAAATAACAAAGCATATGGGTTTAATATTACTATTCAATACCAGTATACTGGGATTGAACAGTAAAATAAAACCCAAACACTCTTTGTTACTTTCTGATATCAGATGCAATTAATACAGTATCACAATTAGCCTACTTTGGCTAAAAATTCACCTACTATATTTTTTAATTTTTGTGTAGTAAAATAAAACCCATCCACTCGTTACGTTGTGTTACTAATTCCATTTTAAAATCAATTTTCTATATTTTACTGTTTTCTGGTATCACAAAGTAATAAAGAGTATATGGGTTTTATTTTACTATTCGATACCAAAATACTGGGATTGAATAGGAACATATAACCCATCCGCTCTTTGTTACTTTGCGATACCATATACAATCAATACAATATCACAATTACCTCACTTAAAAATTCACCTAGTTTTAGAATTTTTTTGGTATCACAGAGTAATGTATAGCGGATGGGTTTTATTGTATTATTCAATACCAATTTACTGGGATCTATTACTGTAGTAAAATAAAACCCATTCACTCTTTGTTACTCTGCGATACAGCTTTTGAATAACACATTTTTGTATATGTGTCACTGTAAACATAAAGGCTCTATAATTCGACCACGCAAATTACCTGACAGTGTGCATATCCACATTCTCTTTAACATTATCTCAGTAACATTTGGACTTATCACCACATGTATTTGAAAGTCCATGAAATTCTCAGAAGATTGATATGCTTATCTTATTTTCGACAGTTTTTGAACTTTGCCCCCTTATGCTTCTCAGGTACTAATTTTGCTGGACTGGTAGTGTTATAAACATACATAAACAGCTCAATCGTGATAACTGTACTGTAGCACAAAGTATTTATTTCAACATTTTTCTTCTCATAAATTCAAAAAATGTGAAAAGTAATAACATTCACTGTCTGCTGATGACGAACCTTAAGATTACCATAGTCCCCTAGGGGAAGATATAGGCTACTCCATTTGATCGCCTACTCTTAGTGACGATGAGGGAAGTGGTAAGCAAGCGAGAGTTGGCCTTAGAGCACATGTGCTTCTAGGTTCCAATTACACTCTTCATTGTTCAATAGCACAGGAGTTAGATATGCAACAGTGTAATATTTCATATGTCGAAAGCCAAAGGATTGAACAACAGGTGCTAGAATATAGCCCATTCACAAGCAAGGATCAGAATCAGTCATTTACCTTAGACATGGTGTATACGGAGACACTAATCTTACAGACAAAGTCTAACTGTTGACTCCTCTTAAAAGTGTCGTGCTTCATCTCATCATTACCTCTGCTCCGAGTGGTGTAAAATGGAACCAAAATATTTTGCAATGAAAGTGACCTATTTTAAGGAATATTGGGCATGTGCCATATCCTCATTAACTTATATCATCAAGAAAAACTAAGTGAGACATTAAAAAAGTCGAGGAAAACTTACCAAAATTAGCTGTAATTAGAAAATGTTTAAGTTTTATAAAATACAGAATAAAAACAAATGGAATTAAGTCAACTATCCGTACATAAAATTAACTCTATAATCATCAGGACAGCATAGACAAGTACTAAGACGAAGACCATATTACACAGATAACTGGATGACAGAATGATTGTCACTAAGCGCAGGTGCTCAAATGGAGTAGCCTACATCTTCCCCTTCGAGACATGTCTCGTCGCCTGAGGAAGCTGCTCTAAGCAGCGAAACGTCGCAATACGCGCTTCCGTGATTGTGTCTCGTCCTATTTTTGTGTGTATCTGTCAAGTACTAAAACGTGAGTAGTACTTGTGCTTCTGTCTTTTGTACATACTGATAGTCTAGCAGCCTCTTACTTTCTTTTACATTACAATGTCAAGAAGGTCTGTAAGATTATTCTAACTGCTTGAGAACCTTTGCATAAGGTTATTTTATTGTAATAATGTATTAAAAACACTTACAAAATGTACTGCCTGCACTTTATATTGGAAACTTTAAGAAATCCTCAATTTTTATTTTCTTTGGATGAAAAAATATTAAAGTAGAAAACAGATTATTTTTATGTAAAACTTAGCTTTTTTTCGATCACTGTATATTAATACACGTTTTACAAACATTTTCTTTTACTGTCGAATCGAGGGACTGCACTTACTTCCTATTTCTCAATGAAGAAACCCCTTTTTTAGTTGTTTCCAAAACACAGTTTTTTCAAAATTATAGTATCAATGTTGTTAAGCAAGCTGTTTTGGAGTTATAAATCTGGCGGAAATACAAAACAAACATATTGCTCAGCACAAAGCTTAAAAAAGAACTTGATTGTTTCAGTCCTTCTAAAAATTGTTATTCTTTTCTGTAATAGCATGAGAAGTACAACAAATTTGCTAGGTTAAAAAAAAAGAAAATGCCAGGACTGCCAACTGCTGCATACAAAAGTGCAAAGTCCATAGATCATTATGCACTAGAGAATCAATCTATATTGTTACAAGTTGGGGCTAGGTACGTTTGGGGATGGAGGTATTTAATAAAAGAAAGAAAATAAATACAGCTAGCCTAATTTATTTAGAACTGTATATCTATAGAAAAACCTATGTCATGTAAAACAAAGGAAGAGGTCGCTAGGCTATCAGTATGTACAAAAGACAGAAGCACAAGTGCTCACGTTTTAGTACTTGACAGATACACACACAAATAGGACGACACATAATCGCGGAAGCGCATGGCCTCCTCCTATGCCAACCTGTTCATGGGCAGACTAGAGGACAACTTCCTCAGTCACCAGCCCAACCAACCGTACTGCTGGATGAGATATATTGATGACATCTTCATGATATGGACCTCACAGAAGATCAGCTAACCCACTTCCTAAACAGCTTGAATACCTACAGTCCGCTTAACTTCACCTGGTTATTTTCCAAGACACATGCAGTTTTCCTAGATGTCGAGTTGGCACTACACAATGGCATCATTCACACCTCAGTACATACGAAACCAACAAACAACCTTCAATACGTTCATTTCAACAGCTGTCACCCATACCATGCCAAAAAGTCACTACCTTACAGCCTTGCCACCAGAGCCAATCGCATATGTTCAACTCGCAGTGACCTTAACAAACATTGCCAACAAATAGCCAAAGCTTTCACAGACAGAGGCTACTCTGAACCCCTGGTCCAAAAACAAATCCAACGAGCCACCTCCAATACCAGCAACACTACCAAAGCCAAAAATACAGAAATCCTCCTGGTGGTACCATATTATGAAAGCCTAGGCAAACTCCGACCCATTCTTAACTCAGGCTACAAAATCTTGTCCTCCTCACCACAAACCCAAAACCTTCTTTTAAAACCTTCCAGGCTAGTTTTCAAACAACCACCCAACCTCCGCAACAAACTAGTAGGTCCCAAACTCCCACCTTCTACAGCTACCAACACTATTACCAATTTCAAAGGTTCTCATCCCTGTAATAGCTCACGTTGTGGCACGTGTGCCATCCACCAGTCCTCTACGTCATTCAAAAGCAGGCAAACAAATCACATTTACCCCGTCCAAGGCACTTACAATTGTGCTACCAAGAACTTGATCTACCAGCTACAGTGTTCACACTGTGATACTGAATATATTGGCCTCACCACCAACACTCTGAGATAGAGAATGAATGGCCACAGAGCAGACACCAGACAAGCCATAGCAGGTAAAGACACCAACCCACAGGATAAACCAGTTGCTGCCCATGCAGACCATCATAACAAGGACTTTGACTCTTGCTACAGCACTAGAGTGGTGAGGGCTCTGCCACCTACTTGCAATAGCTCGGAACTCAGATGATGGGAACTAGCTCATCAATATAGGTATCACTAAATCCAGGCAACCACCAGGTCTCAATATAAGATAACATCACCAGTCATTCAGCTTCCCACAACCACTGTACCGGTATATCCTCATTATCCTCTTCTACTTGACGCTTTTGAATCTCCCGCCTCATATCAGTTCAACCATTGGCCGCTAGGTGCATCAGCATCGGTCGGTGCATCGGCAACCACACCGCAGTCAGCCATGTCTCTTCGCCCGAGGAAGCTGTTCTAAGCAGCGAAACGTCGCGTTACGAGCTTCCGCGATTATGTGTCGTCCTATTTGTGTGTGTATCTCTCAAGTACTAAAACGTGAGTACTTGTGCTTCTGTCTTTTGTACATACAAAAACCTATGTCGATGATTAATCACAATTAAACAGATGTCAAACAAAACAAATAAATTTCTACTATTTATATTCAGGTTATAAAATCTAAATAATAAATCTATATAAGTTCTCTGTACATGGAAAGTCTTTCTGATCACTCACAATGGTGGACCCAATGTATGAGCACCGATGAACTTTTTGTAGCCGTACAGTATTTCATTGGAATGTTTATATCTTTCAATGAACATGTTTTATTTGAAAGTTTTGTAAAGGTCATGGGAGATTTGGTGCTGGAAATGTACATAAGAAATGTTGAATAAAAACTAAGGCACACAGAGCCCCTATAATATATTTAGGGATCATTTCCTTCTCCACTGTACTTTCTTTTTATACGTGGTAGTGAATGCCATACATACCACAAATAAATTGGCACATTTTAAAAGTCTGGTAACACATTTTTCCTTTTTTTATTAACATTTATTCCTTAAAAATTTAGTTATGCATCAATACTATGCCTGTATTCGTACCGTTGTAGCTGTTCCAAAATTTCCATAGGCACATTCTGTATTTAGTATGTACAAAAGACAGAAGCACATTATTTGTGTGTTGGTACTTGACAGATACACACAAATACAGAGGACAACACAAAATCTCAGAAGCGCATATCGCAATGTTTTATTTACTTCTTAGAGCAGCTTTCTCAGACAAAGAGACATGGCTGACAGAAGAACACTTTTATTACAGTAACTTAAGTTAAATTTTTTTAAACCTAGCCTACCTTCGTAATCATGAAAAATTAATACAGAAACACTTTTTTTTTCCCAAGACACCTGCTATAAAACTTTAGTTCCTTGTGAAATTCCACAGCACATTGTCATGTGATGCATTTCACCTTATGTTACAAAACAACATGATTCAATTAAATGTTTAAAAAAGCAGTGGCCAAGATCCCAATACGCACATGTACTACTGTATATTAATCATGCATTGCCTGCATTACTTATCCACAACTCTTGAAACATTCGTACACTGTTACTACATGTATAGTGAAGCCTCTTTTTTACACCACTCAAGAGACCTACTAAAAACTGGTGTGAAATGCAGGAAAGTGTAAAAAGATATAAATTTATGCTGATTTAGAATTGCAAGGAATCAGAGAAAACTGGTGTAAAATAAGGGAAAGTGTAATATCTGGGAACGTATAGAAGGAGTTTCACTGTACTACTATAATTTGTATGATTGAGTTCAATACCGGTAGCTACTGGAAAAATCCTTACACAATAATATCTATTACCAGTTGATAGCTAAGTTGTAATTTCAAGGCTGTATGGAAGTGCTATCTTGGAGCTAATAGTTTTAATATGATTGTCACAATTATTTGACTCTTGTTTCTCATTTGTCTTCTGATTGTCTCAGGGGCTGTGGTTAACGCAGTGGTTAAAGCACTCACCTCCCACCCTTGTGAACCTGGTTTGATTCCCAGCGGAGTCCATCTGGGTTTTAGCAAGTGGAAATCATGCCTGAGCTTATGCCATTGATCTTCTGGTTTTCTGTGGGATCTCCCATTTTCCCTGCTCTTCATTCTGGTACTGTTCCATACTAGCCTTACGTCACCCCTCATTATTGCTTGAGACATACCATATGTACTCACAAAATGGCCGCACAGATTATATTGAATTACACTGGAAAAAATGTAGTGCCCCGTTAAGAGGGTAAAAAAAATTTTTGGCCAAGTACTCTTACATAACTACTTCAAAATGTTGAATTTTCAAGATTTTATTCTTGCAAATTGTCTACGTGCTGTGTGCACATTAAAATGATGCCTTTTTAATGGGAACGTACAGTAAAGAACAAAAAAATACAACACTACTGAGAAAAAAAGTCAATTAATTTTTTATAATACCTGAAACACGTAATTTATTCTCTGGCTTAGTGTGTTTGTGGTGCTTATATGCTGATACATTGGCTTTGCCACAAACACACTAAGACAGAGGATGAATGGCCACAGGGCACAAGCAATAGCCAGTTCCAGTCTAAACCTTCAAGATAAACCAGTTGCTGCACGTGCAGCCTCCCACGAACTCTCTTTTGATGCATGTTACAACACCAGAGTGATGAGAGCCTTACCACCTTTAGACAATAGTGCAGAACTGAGGTGCTGGGAACTAGCCCATCAGCATATCACAAAATCCAGACAACTACCAGGCCTCGAACATCCAATTTTCAAATTTCCTGCCACATCCTAGTTCGTCCCTCTGCTGCTAGGTGTGCTAGTTACCAACCATCACTTACCGTCCGCCATACTGTAGTGTGCAATCACTCGCCGCCTGAGGAAGCTGGCCTGGCCAGCGAAATGTGGGGACTGCACAACAGTTTGTTGTCCATCTATGTTTTGTGTGTTCTCCTACCGGCACGTGCTGCTTCTGTAAGTACTTGTGCATCTCTGCCTACGATTTTAGTAATTAGTAGCCTAGCGGGCCGTTTCCCCACCTTTTCTTTGTTTATATAAGAGAAATTAAAAATATATGTATGCAGTTCACATACTTTGGTGGTGAGCACTAGTTGTTAATAATACATGTAATATAACAGAAGTAAATTATGTATACGTTCCATGTTCTTTGTAAAAACTTATAAAATACAGCATTTATCGGTTAAAATCCTAAAACAGGTCAGTGAAGTTAGATTGCAGTCAAAAAATTTAAGAAATACTGTTGTACTCTTGAGAGTGGAAGAGAATGGGGGCAACTTTAAAATTAAAAATATACGTACTCTTAAATTTATCCTTAAAACAATTTTGGTACAGGAAAGGTGCTATCTGCACATAACTAACTCACTCAAACACACTTATATTACCGCCTGAGAATTGCTCGTATCAAATTTACAACAGACTCCCATCTCGAATGAATGAAGTTTAACCTATTAACTTATGGTAACATGCTACTTTCATATCACCAAGGTCAAAAACTAAGTGACTTATCCCATTGTGATAGTGATTTACAGAGTACTAAACAAGCACATTACACAAACAAATGGAGGCATAATGATGGGAAGGTGTGAAACAATGACCTATGAACCTTTTAAATGCAATTGCACCGTTCCATGGGTAGTCAGTAAAAGAGCAGACAAATTGCTGTGATTTAAATTCTCTGTAGCGTTTGAAATAAAGGTCGTGTGGCAGTGCCTTCGCCCGTACTGTCAGTGTTCCAAAAATATTGTCTATTTTATATTTTTTTATTCGTAGAAAGTGATCCAGGCTCTAGAACAGGTACGGCCAACCCTATGCCAGTGGGCCATACATTGGCCCACCTCTGCATTTCTAATGTTACTCCAAAAAAAGCTGAAGCCTTTGCACAATATTTTAAAAATGTTTTCACTGACAATAAAAATATTTAAATATAATTTTAATTTAACATTTGGCAATGCTCCTTTTATAAATACTGTGGAGACAGCATTCAAATGTCAAAAGGATAATGAACTAAAAATACTCTGTAAATAAATACTGTAGTTAATAAAATAACTCTGTGAAATGACCTAAATGCAGAGGTCATGAAAAGTAGTCAATATGAAAGTTATGTATCGTGACTCGTGACATGAATTGGTCCAGCATTTTTGCCATAGCTCTGAAAAGGTTGACCAACCGCTGCTCTAGAGAATTAACCATGTTTTGAAATTTTTAGTAAATCAAAAATGATTCTCAATGTAAATGGCTCTGGCACATACAGTAGTTCCATTAAAAATGGTTGAACTACGTCATTGGTGTTTAGGCATTATGCCACAATTAAAGTTTTCTTGGGAGGTTTCATAAAACATTGCATGACTTCTGTGATAAATGCCATTTTCTGTGGTAGGTTTAGCAAATGCTGGCTGGTACTATGAAAATTTTTATAATCAGTGTCTATGAAGGGTTTGCTACGAAGTGAAGATTTTAAACAACCGAGTTGGTGTTAATCCAATCCTAGTGAAGACATTTGTTATTAATGTTAATTTTGTAATTTATTTTGAAAAAGCATCAAAACAAAAAAAAAAAGGTATATAGAAGCAGTAAAAGCATTCTGCGAAAATATAATAACCGTATACTGTATTAAAAGAAAATATATTTGTGTACATTTTCTAGTGTAAAATAAATTATATTATTTTCTTATTCGTTAATTTCTTGTGATAAAATTCGCCTGGAGGTTTATAAAAGGTGTTTTTATTATTACTTCTACTACTACAAATGTTGTGTGGCAGATTATTCCAAAGAAACCCTTCATAACTTCTGAGCATAGGTTTGCTTACAAATCGTGGAAAAATCAAGAGACTCATACAGAACATTGAATTGTGGCACATGGCCTCAACATACCTAATAACCAAACACACAGAATAGAATTAAGATGTATGAAAATTACATTTGTTTTATTGATACAATGTAAACACTGTGCACCAGTTTAGTATAGTGAACCAGTAACCCCCTGCCCATTCTCTCCCTAACAGTTTGGTCTATATCTGCTTTCTGATTACTTCGCACAGACATCAGAATGCCAGGCAAGAAGTTGCAGCAATCTCACTCATGACATGTTTTCACATCAAGGGTAGCCATTGCATTACATAGAGTTAAGGTCCAGAGTACAACCTATAATACTCTGCCATTTTTGCCTTACTTAAACTTCGTTACCCCATAAAGTTCTATTGGCAGCTGGTTTGCTGCAGCCTTGCTGGTATGAGGGCTAAGAAAGCCAGGCACTCCGTACACCACTACCATCTTCGGAAGCTATCGGTCGCCCTCCCTGGAGCTCTCACTAACTTCCCGATCTTGCACCAAGCTATTCCGTACACCTTTAAAGGGGCCGGAGCACAAGGTCAGTCACATCGTGTAGCATAGTAAATGGTAGACAGAAATTTGCACATTGCTCACTCATTCATAGTATTATGGACCTGCTAATACAACCTGTCCCAAAGACAAGTCTCCAGGTAGGTGTGGTTTCTCCTCCTCAGGTGGGCAATGAAACACTGGGCATTTGTGTTAGTGTAGCACATAATTTCTTTGCTTCTTAGCCTCTAACATGTAAACAGCTCAAAGTATGCAGCATCCTAAAAAGACGTAACTGTATATTTCTGTACTACTAAGTAATGTACGTCTTTTAGGTAGGCCTACTGTCTGCAGCTGAGGAGAAGACGACGCTAGGGGACAGGTGACAAGCAGACTGTGCAGTCATCAGTCATCTGTTTACCAGTAGGTACGTACAATATTAGTCTTAAATATTTTATTTCATTCTGACATGCCCCCAAGTGCTCACGCTACTTCAATATTGTGTAATGGTATGTATATGCATGTGTTTCTATAATTTAACATCTGTAATTACCATGACGCAAATGTCAGTTTGGTATGAGAACAGCTTGGCATTTATGTACACATCAGGTAATTTTATGTGTTTGGAATTTATTTCCATAAGAAAAATTGTCCTGTTTCAAAATATTATTCTGAAACCTTTTAGTGTAACCAAATTGTTGTGAGTATTGTAAGAATTTGAATTTTTAGTTTTAAAGAAGAATTGTAACAGTTTCTTATGAATTGATTTTTGTATCCTGAATTTGCAGAAAAATGTGGCAACCATATGTGCATGGATTTTAATTACTGTTAAAAAAAAAGTTAAGACACTTACTTGAACAAATATTTAATGAAAGTTAATTATTTTTCAAGCAGCGGTAATGCTAGTTAAGATTCTTGAAAAGAAAGTTTAATCACGTAATTAGGAACTTGGAAGTACCGCAATCGCTGCGTAAGAATATTGTATAACTGTCAATTGCACCTATCATGAGAGAGTTCTTCTGTCAGTAGTTTCCTATTTCTTGCATGTATGAAACTTCGCCAGTTTTATTTAGTTGCAGAGTATGTTACTGCTCTCATTTGTCTGCGACATTACACAATTTTGTTACTCACCGACTAGCGAGAGAGATAACGAGCATGCTTCCACTTAAGAGACGCCATCTTGAGACTGACTGGTTGTCCTATGTTGCTGCTGGATCTACTTGCAAGGTGAACAAAACAGTATCTTTCCACGCTAGCATCACAAGGTCCTTCCTTACAAGGGTCCACACACAGCCACACCAATCATCCACAACAGTACTTGACATATTGCCCACCGAGACCGGCTGAGGTCTCTGAGTATATAACAAGAACTATTAAAACTATGTACACACAAATAACAGGTTTCCTGAAGATAAGGAAACAGTATAAGTTGTTATTGAGTTGGCAGACGGTATAATTTATGTATAGGTTGACGCAACTCTCCCTTATGGGTGCGCACTTCAAGCACTCGGATGACACCATTCCCTCCTGGTGACTCTTGCTAGGCACCAGCCTATAGGCGGCACACTCTCCTCACCAACAAGAACCAAGTCTCCCACTTTGAGCCCGGGTTGTTGGACTTGCCATTTCCAGTCCTCACTTGGTCCATAAAGTCCCTAAACTAAAATAATGTCCCTAAAAGTCCCGTTATTCGAAACACCAGTGCCTAAAGTTCCTAAAATCAATTTTGTTTCATTTTTAATTTTTTTTTTCTCAGCAGGTGTAGCAATTCTCAAGTAATCAACAAATGAAAATGTTAAATTTCAACTGTTAGTCTTGGAAATTACATTAAACTTTCCCTCCAGGGATCTTTTCTTCTTCTCGAAATGCATTTAGTTTTGGTCCTGGAGTCTTTCCTCTATAATTGTATAGTGAATTATTTTGTGTTGTGGTTTCTTGTTGTTTTCTTGGGTTGTCAATTAGCTAAGGTACTTTATCTGTGTGTGAAAAATATTTTCTGGCGTAACATTTTTTCTTTTTGTTTCCGGTGCAGTTACTAGATGAAAAAATATGGTGATTGGTTTAACTTTCTGAATTAAAAATGGGGAAGTGTCGTGCGAGTAAAGATTGGTTGTTACAAATGGATTCACTTGGACATAAAATTGAGACGTGGGCCAAAAATTGTAAGTGATATTGAAGTTCTGTGTGTTGTTTGTGACTGTAAAATAAATGTTACCAAAGGTTTTGATTAGATCAGCCAACATGTAGCCCCCAAAAACATACAAATTTGTGAAGTAAAACTTGTACCGCTTCCATTAAAAATAACATTGCAAGGTCATGGAGAGTGTTCAGGTGCTTCAGCATCAGGACTTAATTTGTCAGAGAAGGCAGAACGAAGCAGTGAAGAATATCATGATCTGGGCAAGTCTACAGTTAGAATGCTGAAGTTAAGTGAGAAAGATGCTTCCATTTCTGCAGAATTCATCCTGGCAATAAAATGTGTTATTGTGCATTACTCTTGTGCTTCATGCTCCGATTTTAAAGAAATATTTCTAGCAATGGTTCCTCAATTAGATCTCACAAACTTTACTTTATCTGCTGCTAAAGTTGCATACCTTGTATCAGATGCATTTGGGCCCTGTTTTTGGAAGAAATTGTTTGAAGATGTAAGGAATTAATATTTCATCTTATGCTTTGATGAGACAACAAATGATGGGGGACATAAAGAACAGAAAATCAGAATTCTATTCTGGTCTGACAAGATTAGCAAAGTGGAGTACAGATGTCTGAAGACACTTTTTATTGGAAGTGCAACTGCAGAGGATTTGAAGAAGAAAATGAGCGAAGCTCTTGAAGACAGCGGTTTATCTCCAACTGAACATTGGGCAGTGATGGGCCAAATGTCAACAAACAAGTTTTTAGGTTGCTGTGTGATGAAGTTGCAGAGTTAAGAGGGCGTGGCCTTGTGCGAATTGGAACTCGTAGCCTTCATCATCTTCACAATGCATTTGCAAAAAGGCTTGATGAATTTGGAGACCCAGTGTCTGAACTTGTTGTATTGGTTTACAATTTTTTCCACAATTTCTCTGCTAGATTTGAAGATTTTCAGAATGTCCAGCGTGATCTTCAGCTTCAATCCAAAGATTTTATCAAACATGTTTCCTCAAGGTGGTTGACACAAAGACCAGCAGCTGAGCGACTCCTTGAGCATTAGTGTGCCATAACAAAGTACGTTCTAGAATTTGTACCATTGAAAAAGGCATCACTGATGAAAAGCCAGTCCTACAAAATATTTTCTTCATGCCTGAAAAATCCTTTGATGAAAGCTAAAATCCTTTTGTCATCTCAAGTGCTAAAATGTTCTCACAGTAATCTATGATTTTCCAAATAGAAACTGCTATGATTCATGTGCTGTACAGGCATTTGGAGGAACTTTGAACTGAAATTAGTAATAAAATTTGTAAACCTGATACAAATCATGACTTTTCATTTGGTAGCATTTCTCTGAAAAGTCTTCAGAACATTTACATAAGTGAAGAAGTCAAGAATGAGCTTAAAATAGTTAAAGAAGTATAAGCCCTTACTTTTAAAGCAAATGTTCAATAACACTTAATTGTGTCTGGGAAGTAAATTCAGGAGAAGTGTAACATTAAAAAAAACTCAATCCTTCATGACTTGACTTTTTTGGATCCGAAAACTAATAAAGCTACAAGTAGCGAAGCAAAACTTCTGAAAGTGGCAAAAATGATCACCTTTGATGCCCGTACAGACTGCGTGATTAATGAGTAGAACATGATTAAACAGAAACATTTACAAGAATCGGTCAAGATCTTGAACATTTTGGAAAGAAGTTTTAGGGGTAAAGAATATTATGAATGACTCAAAATACAAGGATGTTATAAATGTTGTTAATAAGCCTGCCCTTCATTACCATGTGATAATAGTGATGTTGAAAGAGGTTTTTTGACATCTGTAAATGTGATCACAGAACAGATTGCCGCTGTGATAGAAAGATCTTGGAATGCACAGTGAAATGTCATAGATGCCTACTGTTGATTTGCAGTGCTGATATTCCAGTGTATCTAGAGTTAATAAACTGGCTCGTACAAACGAAAAATCAATTAAATAATAATGCTTGTTCTGCAATGCTAGTGCTCACTCCTTATGTTTATTTTTTACTGTCATTATTCTCATGTAGATTGCTGTGTTCAAAACATTTACATACATACAAAAAAAAATTGTTATTTATGTTAAAAGTTGAACATAAATAGGCCAACAACACACCTACTTGAAAAAACCTTTAATAGATTATGCAAACTGTTATTTGAAAACTGCACTAATTTATTGTATATTCATATATACATGCTGCAGGGTTTGTGGTTGGTCCACAGAGCAGTCAATCAGAAGTTTAATTTATATTATTTGGCAACATTAAGCCTGTTAGTTGTTTGATGTGAGAGCAGAGAGTGTGTTTAAACAACATTTTCTGTAATGTTTATAAGTGTTTAGAAAGTATATGACGACAACTTTAAGGGCGTGGTCCACAGCAATTTTCATCACTGTGTTTTTATTTGTACCAGATATTATTTTTCTTATTTTAGACACAAAATGTGACCAAATTTTACTCTTATGAAATTTTTTATCTCCTATAGTTTTCGCGTAATGTTTTGTTAAGTCAAAATTTGCACGTTACCGTTTTATGGACTACACTAAAACCAACTTACATTCAAAACTGAAAAAATTCACAGTGTATAAAGACTTTGCAGGTTACAATTTGACGTGCGTAAATACAAAGAATAAAAACTATGTGTATGTAAATTTAAAATACTAAAATTTAAATGAACAGTTTTAAAAATTCAATAATTTAAAAAAAAATATGAAAATATTTTATTTTATGGTTTAACATAGCCAAACTTGTAGCCTACAACATTGTCATTCACTGTGAATTTTTTCAGTTTGGTAAGTGAGTTGGCTTTAGTGTCGTCCTTAAAACAGAAACCTGCAAATTTTGGCTTTAACGAACCATCACGCGAAAACTATGCAAGATAAAAAAATTTCATAAGAGCAAAATTTAGTTGCATTTTATGTCTAAAATAATAATAAAAAAATATTTGGTACAAATATATAAATAAAAACTCAGTGATGAAAATTGCTATAGACCGTGCCCTTAAGTTGTAAAACTCGTGAAAGCATTAATATATTAGGAGATCAATTTGTTCTAGTGGTGTACTTTTTCATATTAATTTGTTGGTATTTGTTATTTGCAGTGAATAAAGGAAAAGAAGATCATCTTTGCCAATTGCCGACTCATTTTAGTATGGTGCCAATCCACATACAGCCCACCGCAAGCTGAGAGCGAAGAAAGAAGTTCTGGGTAACCTTTATGCCAATTTATTAACATTTTTATTGAAGACAACTGTACAGTTATTCATTGTTTATGATGTAGAATGAGTGAAGATATTTGGGTGGCTTATAAATGCTAAATCTTGTGAGCTGGTGAATGTGAACAAGGTGAACATGGAGCAGTGCTGAAATGTAATGGGGGGAAAAACTGGTGATATCAGAGAAAGCATACCAACCAATGGCATCGTCCGGCAAGATTGTGGTTTGGTCCTTCAGGAATCGAACCTGCCTCACCTTGATAATCAAGCACCCTAGCGGCTCCACCAGCCATGAACCAGTGTGGAGTCATCAAGGTCTGTATATTTCTATTTTTTTCGGTCATGCGTACATTGAGTCATGAGGATGGGGGTTGTGAGAATCTGAGGTCTGCATGAACAAGTTTGATTTTTTATTTAGTGTTCACTTTATCCCAAACGATGTATAACAGATTTAAGTCTTCTAATTGTTGTACCTCACATGTTTATATATCAAAGTCGAGTGGTGGTTTTAGGATACTGGTTTGTTGCAACTAATAAATAAAAAGACCTGCTAATGTAAGAACTACCAGTACGCTTGACTTTGAAGAGGAAATGCTGTGATGAGTTACACCAGGTCCCACAAGTACAGCAAATACTGCTATACTGTTGCCTTGTATGAAGTTGTTTCACGATAACGTTCTCAACAATTTGTGACAATCTTTACTATGTGTAACATTGCAATATCTTATGTAAAACAAAGGAAGAGGCTGCTAGGCCATCAGTATGTACAAAAGAAAGAAGCACAAGTACTCACGTTTTAGTACTTGACAGATACACACACAAATAGGACGACACATAATCGCGGAAGCGCATATTGCGACGTTTCGCTGCTTAGAGCAGCTTCCTCAGGCGAAGAGACATGGCTGACTGCGGTGTGGCTGCCGATGCACCGATGCTGATGCACCTAGCGGCCAACAGTTGAACTGATATGAGGCGGGAGATTGTCAGTTCAACCATTGGCCGCTAGGTGCATCAGCATCGGTAGCCACACCGAAGTCAGCCATGTCTCTTCACCCGAGGAAGCTCCTCTAAGCAGCGAAACGTCGCGATATGCGCTTCTGCGATTATGTATCGTCTTATTTGTGTGTGTATCTGTAAAGTACTAAAACGTGAGTCCTTGTGCTTCTTTCTTTTGTACATATTGCAATATCTTAGTATATAGCAGATGTTATGCGATTTTAGTAAATTTATCTCATATGTTTTAAAAATTAAACAAATTTAAATTTGGTTGATGAATAGAAAATGAGAATATTAAGTTGTGTATTTCTGGAACGTAATGTGTTACAGGATGACTTACTGTGTTTGTGATATGTACTGGTTGTTGCATGCAGACATTGGCAGCTCCATGGAGGGGTGGAGCAGGGTCCATAACCCCCTGCCACACTTTCCAGTTTTGTCAATGGAGTGGACATTTCTGTTGAAAGATTTCAAATAAATATTCCAAGTTTTTATGACATAAAACAAGTATTTTTGCATTCTTGTCAACTTGCACCACAAGACACATACACTAATGTAATAGAAAACTGAATATTTAAATGTGCTTCTAGTCCTGTAAAAAGGAGTAGTTTTCTGCAAATATGTATCTGTCATAACATGGAATTACCCCGCCGCTGTGTGGTCCCGCACTAGCTTGTCCCTTTCGTACTGGCCCTAGTCTCTAAGGGTCGTATCTATAAACGTCTTTCGAATGACAACTAACTACTATCCCCATAGAGAAAGCATTGGTGAGCAGTTGGTTGCCATTCGAAAGCCCTTTATAGATACGGCCCTTAGGGCCGGTTTCTCAATGTTTGATTAAAGCCTTGGTTAGCTAATCCTATGATTATATTTAACCTATTGATTAAGTGGTGATTTAATCTGAAGTGTTTCTCAACGTACTTTAATCTTATGTTTAGCTAAGTATCGGTTAAGGTAAATGTGGCAACCATGCAATGACATATAAGCTTGTGATTGGCTGCAGTGAAGCTTTTATTTGTTTATTTAGTTGTGCTGGTTAGCAGTGTTTGTATACGTAATGGAATAAAATAAGCGGCCGCGTGCCGAAAATTTTTGTTTCTGTGCTGAAAAATACGTCCGTATCATAAAATACAAAAAAAAAACTGACGCCGTAACTTGGAAGCATAAAGAAGATGCATGGAAGAAAATCGAAGTATAATTTTATTCATCGAGGAACCTATATGTGTGATATAACCTACACAATTATGTAACAATAACTTAACCTACAATAGGTATTATAACATACAAAAGTATCGAAAAACATGTAAAGTAATCTACAAATTTATATTAAGAACTTTTCAATCCAGATTCCTTGATCATCGTAGGTTTTATTTTTTCAGAAGAAATAAAAATATATTTTTTATTACCATTACCCAAGATACGTAATATTACATACATCTAACATAGGTTTCCAAGCCAATTATGCAAAATAATGTATGGAAATATAGAGACATCAAAGGCATGTGACATATCCATCAAATGTTTTCACATAACCTACAAAAGAATATTACTTACAAGAACGTACTAAAGTTTATGGGATGTAAACAAAACATGCAATAAATAAGTACACACCTGTCTGTGGTCACTTCCAGCTATACAATTTTTCCTAGTAGTGCTAGGACAGTATTTTTACTCAGCCGCAATCGCATAACAAATTCATGGTCATCTATTTACATGTGACTTGGGCGTTCCCTGAAAAAGTCTTGGCTTGTTTATGAAATCTACTATTTCTTCATCATCATCTTCTTAAAACAAGAAATTTAAATCATCTGTCATCATAACCTAAAAAATTGGCATTTTTTATAATCTTGTTTGTTTTAAAAGTCCTGTTTAACACTGTAATCAATACCTCTTCTTATGATTAAGATAACCACTGGTTACCGACTTCTAACCCATTGATTAATCTTAATCAGTACTTTAGAAACCGATATTGTTGCTAACCATTGGTTAAATTTTAATCGGAAGATAATCAGAAGAAAATCAGACATTGAGAAACTGGGCCTTGTTTCTCTTTTCGCTGCACTGACTACACACTACACATATCACCAGTGACAATTGTCAATACAGTGGCATAGTTTCAGTAGCATATATATTAAAATGGGGCCCACTTACCCTGAAGAACCATTTCCAAGAACATTTACTTGTAGACAGTGAAGTTCTCAAACTACATGGTACCACATTCTGCAGATAAATGGCACAGCAGTGGGCACCCGCATGACCCCTTGCTATGCCAATATTTTCATGTGAAGGCTTGAGGAAAACTTCCTCGCTCACGAACCAATCCAACCTCACTGCTGGATGAGATCCATAGACAATATTTTCATGATTTGGACGCCCACAGAGAACTGTCTTATTGACTTCTTGAACAGCCTAAACTCACACAGTCCACTCAAGTTCACATGGTCATACTCAAAACCACATGCCATATTCCTGGATGTCGAACTAACACTCCACAATGGTACCATCAACGCCTCTGTCCAGACCAAAGCTACCAACAAACCTACAGTATCTGTACTTCGAAAGCTACCACCCCCACAGTACAAAAAAAGTTGCTACGTTACAGCCTTGCCACAAGGACAAAACGCATATGCTCCACCCAGAGCGACCTATATAAACAATGTCACCAGATAGCCAGAGCCTTCATCAACAGAGGTTATCCCAAACCAATTGTTCACCAACAGATCCAACATGCCATTACAAGCACAGACATACAAACCATAACCATAAATTCAGACAATCCCCTGGTTGTTTTTTACCATGAAGGCCTAAAGAAACTCTGGACACAAAATCCTAACTGCCTCACTCCAAACACGGAACTTGTTTTCAAAACATCCCAGATTGGTTTTCAAACGACAACCTAACCTCCAGTAAAACAGTCAACCCCAGAGGCTCCTACCCTTGCAATAGTTTTCGCTGTGGTTCCTTTGTGATTCACCAGCTGTCTACCTACTTCAACAGTAGACTCACAAACCACACACATCCCATCCAAGGCCGCTACAACTGTGCTACAAAAAAACCTGATATACCAGCTCCAGTGCAAACTCTGTGATGCAGAGTACATAGGCCTCACCACCAACACTCTAAGACAGAGAATGAATGGCTACAGAGCTGACACAAAGCAAGCCTTAGCTAAATGCAACATTTGCCCACAAGAAAAGCCTGTTGTAACTCATGCAGTTTCCCACAACAAATATTTTTACTCCTGCTACAGCACCAGAATTGTGATATCTTTGCCATCTTCTTGCAATATTTCAGAGCTGAGCCGCTGGTTACTGACCCATCAATACATTATAAAATCCAGACAGCCTGTCTCAATATCAGATGATCCCATTTTCCTCCCCCCCCCCCCCTAAGCTTTTCCCCCGTCCATCAGAAGTTATCACAACCAGACACCTACATTACTGTCCCCATGTTTGAAATGCTTAGTTCATCTTCAGAGCGCTAGGCTTACAGGTAACAGCACACACTGCCTACTGGACTGCAGTGTACCATGTCTTGTTGCCCGAGGAAGCCAGATTGATACTGGCGAAACGTCACGACCATACTTCTGCGGGGAAAAAAATGTTTGTCGTCCCTTCATGTTTGTCGTTCCTTCATGTTTGTCATCCCTTCATGTTTGTCGTCCCTTCATGTTTGTCGTCCCTTCATGTTTGTCGTCCCTTCATGTTTGTCGTCCCTTCATGTTTGTCGTTCCTTCATGTTTGTCGTCCCTTCATGTTTGTCGTCCCTTCATGTTTGTCGTCCCTTCATGTTTGTCGTCCCTTCATGTTTATCGTCCCTTCATGTTTGTCGTCCCTTCATGTTTGTCGTTCCTTCATGTTTGTGTACCTATTTACAAGTATCATCTCTAAGTTCTTGTACCTATGTCTGTTGTACATATTACTTTGTTAGCTAGCTGCATATTTCCCGCCATTCTACTATGCATTGTAAATGTAAGTAAAGATTCCTACAATTTTTATTAAATCATAATAGGCGATTTTACGATGTCAGTAAAAACATTACTGTTGTTTAAACCATGTTTGAAACTATAAGTCCTCTAAAATAAGTGCTGATCTCACGAATATTGGTTTAGACAGTACTCGGTTAAGTTTCTTATTTCTACAAAACATGTATTAAAAATAATTTCTTAAGTTACAAAAAATACTGAATTCTTTTTTATTCCTATGGTAATAATGGTCACTAAAATATTTTCTTTATTTACGTCAGATCTGTAATAAAAAATGTAAATAAATTTTATAAATACATAAGTTTAGGTTATGACATTGTCACATGAAAATATGGACTAAATATTCAAATCACATTTGTTTCTTCTGATATTAAAAAAAATTATTTATCTTACCGATGATACAATTTTAAATTTTATGAATTTGTAAAAACGTCCTCTCAAAACTAATTTTCTCTGAAAAAAAAATTAAATGTTATGCTAGCAATATATGCTTTATTTTGGTACGAAAAACACTTAAATAGCACCATTTTGAATCTTGAAAGCCAAATTTTATGGATTGGAGTGTACTCACCATCCCCTTTCAGAAAAACCGCTATTTGCAAACTGTGGCCGTATGCAAGCTAGTTTCTTTTAACAATAATTTTAAAGAATTTCCTAGTGATTATTTCAAATTTATTGGGAAAAAGTGGGGGGGGGGGGGTGGCGTAAATTATTCCTGGCCCGTCCTGTTTATTCATCATGGAGCCACCACTGCATGCAGAAATGTTTGGTAAGTGTTCCACTAGCAGCATCCTAAATTAATCCATGCCATACATGAGCTGAACTTAGCATGGCAGTTTGAATTGTGATGTTTGTTGGAACAGTATACTGTGAGCAACCAGATTCCATACAATTACATTAATTGTCTTAATAGAAAAATGACTCGTTCATCCATAACAGTATTTGACGGAGTGAGTGAGAGCGCTTATCATCGAGGTCTTTAGTGCTGGTGAAGGGTGACATGAGGTAAGTATGGAGCAGCGCCAGAATGAAGGGATGGGGGAAACAGGAGATCCCAGAGAAAACCCGCCGACCAACGGCATTGTCCGACACAATTCCCACATGCGAAAATCTGGGGACCGATCCTGCCGGGAATAGAGCCTGGACTGCCTTGGTGGGAGACGAGTGATCTGACCACTCGGCCACCGCAGGCCCCTACAGTATTTTAAGTATGCTATGTGTGAGATGAAGGAACCAAAACATTATGATACGGGTCAGGGTAACACATTGGTAACTTGCTGGTCTCTTATTCAATTGGGTCCTGGTTCAGTTCCTGCTCTAGTCCTTGAGATTTTGTTTTTTGTGGTTTTCCTAACTATATCCAACTACAATCACATAAGCAAGAACTTGAAATCAGCTAATATATGCCCTTGTAGTATGCCCTAGTCCTCTAGTCACTTGTTTTAAAGGCTCTATAATTATTTGTTGTGTCCAAAGACTCAATACATAAATGACACTTCATTAGTTGTCTGCAACAATTTTGTTTTTATTAAAATCTCCAATTTTTTTCCTTCAAACATTGTGCCAGTTAGCACCTAGAACAGGTTGTAGGCTAGTTTTACAGGCGATTGATCACATTTTGGAGTTTGTCTGTGATTTGTGTGGGTGTAAGTTATTGTAAGTTTTGTATTTGTGCTTGTGTACTGGGGATTGCCTTGTTGAATTTATCAAGTGTTTTTATGGTGACATGAACATACATGACTCACTTGAGCATTAGTGAAGAAAAATATCCATAAATAAACAAGTCTGAGAGTAAATAATTATAGTTTTATTGACATGTGACATCTTAAATCCTTTATAGTAGTCTCTTGTATCCCTGGCTGCAGCTCTGCAGTTAAACGAGACTCGTCGACCAGCCTGTCCGATGTGATGCAACCTCTTGTCTGGTAGGAAGGCACACGTGACTGAAGTTGACCAGATAGTTCGAGGGTGTAACTGGTGTTGTCATGGTAACACTGTACACACGATTGAACAAACACGTGATGATGTTGCTTAAAATAAATTACAATCACATAACAGGATGTCTACTAGGTCACTAAAGTCACGAAAGTCCCGAAAAAGTCATGAATTGTGAAAAAGGTCACGAAAGTTCCACAATAGTCACTAATTTGAAGTATATTTTGGTGTAAGTCATGAAAATTATTTTAGGTTGTTTGATTCTTGTCGAATCATTTGTCAAACATGCATGTTTACACTACTAGTATTTCTCGTGCACTATGAAAGTAAAATAAATAATTAGTTTGTATATTAGTTTTCATAGTCATCTTCATAAAGACAACTTAAATATTAGGTATATATTAATTACACATTTTAAAATTGGACATGCTTCGCGCTATCAGCAATTGAAGGAAACATAATGAAAATTGTCGGCTGTGTTGCACTTGTTAAAAAAATGATTAATTAATTCTGTTTGAACAGTTTTTCAAGAAAAAGTCACTAAAAAGTCACTAAATTTTACTTTAACAATCTGGTAGACACCCTGCGATAACCATTACACTAAGGATGCATAATTTGTTCAGTACTGAAAAACACTTCATTCTTTTACACAAAACTTGTATGGCTGCTACTGGTTATTTAACAATCTTGAAAATGAATATTACAACATAAGAATTTTGCTGATCTTGATAGAACCAGAATGCAAACTGAAGTTGGTTATTAACATAAATAGCACAAATTCATGTATTGGCATAACTTTGTGAGCTGATGAAATTACTACATACAATATGAGTGTTATAGATGGTTAATGAAAAAGTGAGCACTTAATGAAACAACTTCTGAAAATAAAACATCAATGCCCATTACTGCATGTGATACAACATTATAGGTGATTCGGGATAGAGTGAGCACTCAAAAAAGCCCTAATTATTTTCTATTTTCTGCCAGTTTATATCTTTCCGCGGTATGTAAACGGAAACATTGACACGTGCTTTAATTTACATGGGCTTGTACAATGTTTACATCTACATTACCCTGGGCTGAAAATGTTATCAACAATATCTACTCATTAAATACACAGGTATTGAATAAAATGTATAACCAATAGTAATCTTAGTTATAAATACCTGCGAGTTAATGTCTTTTAATACTGGTTTCTGTGCATCGACCCGCACTATTGCCGTTACGTATCTCGTAAATATGTTCACATGAAAATTGAATTTATAACTCAAAACCGCCACAAAAAAAAAACACGCCATAATGACACACGCAATTTAAGAATTCAAACCGGTTCAGTTATACTGCCATGAACAACGACGCACTCAACAAAAACAACGTATTTTCTTAGTGTATGAAACAAAAAAAAATTGCTGTTTCTAAATCAAGATACTCATGTTGGCGATCGTAACACATAACAACTTACATATTACCAATTAGGAAACAGTCACTTCTAATACTTTTGAATGTGTCTTATCAGAAACCCATATTTATTGCACAATGGACAAACACAACAACGCTCTCCTCTTGTACTGTCCGGTACCGTCATTGAACGCTTCCAAGCTAAGTGGCGAAAACCTAACTCTGATGCCACCTGTCTGTGAAATAATTAACTACGTCAGTGCGCGTAGCACTAGACGCCTTTTGCTAACGGCTGTTGAATTTGAACGGCCCGTATTAAATCACTTTGTACACTTTCTACTGACGCAGTTTAAGTAAACTTATACAGGCAGTAAGTATGTCAATATTATCATAATTAAATATTTTATAGTATATTAAATACAAAGAGGTCGATTCCATTTGATGTTCTTTCAGTAATGTTGTATTTAAATATAAAATACACGGAACTACGTGCGATAATTCGCTGCCAACTGTATAAGCAGTAATATAACTGTTGTCAATGTTGAATTATATGCAGCAACGGCTAGTGATTTTTTTCAAAGGTTAAATCTTTAGTGCTCACTTTATTCCGAATGACCTATAACAATAGTTGCCTTACTCCTGGTACAATTGGCTGAATGTTGTTCCGCATACTTTAGTAGCCAGTACATGCCTTCGTCCTACATAACTGTGCCAACAGGTAGCACGTGTATGTAGGGAGCTACCAGCAGCTCGCATCGTGGGAATTCCACTGAGAGTTACACTAACTGCCTGCTTTTCAAGACTTTCAGGATAAACGATCACATGCAGATGGAACCAATGTGATGATAGCAGCAGCAGAATCTGAATCTGCGGCAGCGCTAGCGGTAACAGCAACAGGCTCCAGCCTATATACACCTTCGTCCTACGAGGGAGGTGTGTATCTAAAGAGCTACAGGACCTGCTTGCACTGGGGGAGTTTCACTGAAAGTTACAGTTACTGGCTACTCTTCAAGAACTTTAGAATAATATACCACACTAGCACACAAAGATGGTAGCTGGGCGTCACAACAGCAGCGAAATTTGAATAAGCTGCGTCTTCTGCTGGCATGTAAAGGAGGTCCTCCAAGGAGGAGGATTACCAGAAGCAAGGTCATTAAAGTGCAGTTATTAGAACCCTAGTCTATGTATGTCAAGACCCTTGTCATAGTATGTTAATTAAAGACCAAGATCACTTAAGTGAAACAAACAATGAGTAGTAGACAAACCTCTGAATCATATACCGTATTTACCGGTATATAGGACAACCCCGCAAATAAGGCGAGTCATGGTTTTGAAGGTACAAAATCTTTTTAAAAAAAGGTAAATTATTAATTTTGAAATTCCCAAAACAAAAATATGTTTTTTCTTTGCCAGAAACATTAAAAATTTAGTTAAAGTATTTTTAATGCATTTATTGTGGTTATATAAACATCATAGGAGACACACAAACCAATAACATGGGCTGTACTGCCCTACAGGTGCCCAACAGCCAAGGAAATGCACGGCGGCGGCACACGTAGCCGTGCGACATCATCAGTTACCGGAAGCTGTGCGTGACTCGGCAACGCCGGACTGAGGCACGCCACGCACTACATGGCAACGCCACGCTACAACAGCTGCTTGCAAGGTTATCGAATACATGTGCGCTATTGTTGCCTGCCCGCCTAGCGCTAGACAGTAAACACATGTATGGTACCTAGAGCCTCGTTTTCTCCGTCCGAGAGTTTTGTGCTGGCGAGACAAATGATCTAGGCACGCGGTACCTAGATCCTCGTTTTCGCCGCCCGAGAGTTTTGTGCTGGCGAGACAAAGGATCTAGGTACATGCTCCAGCTGCATCGATCGCCGCTTCGCTGCGAGGTAAAAGTGTCCGTTGTTATAAATATGACGCCCATCAAAATTTCGTACCATAAATTTTATTTAAAAAATGGGGCACTTGATTTCATTTGTGAAGAAAAACACAATTTCTTGAAACATCATACAATTCTACAGCTTACAGCTGAACTTTCAATTGATTTTAGGTTACCAAAAATTTTTGCACCTTCATATAACGAGTATCAATTTTTGAAGGCCAAAAATGTAAAAATAATCGTCTTATATGCCGGAAAATACAGTGTTGAATATTATGTGAAAGTAAACAGAGTCTGATGGTGATGGGACAACAACATGTGCCTGGCATGCTGTGTATAGGTATGTGCATCTGCAACTTCCTGTTTGCTGTTCTGTTGTATTTCAGACCCTCAACAAATTTTGACCTGTTTCACTCCAATCGCAGAGTGCGTGGAGGTTTCCCAACAGGGAGTGAAGCAGGCCTAGCTTGGTGAAGTGGTAGAACTGAGACTCAGTGGTATCCCTGCTGGGGTCAGAGGGTAGCTATGACCTTGGAAGAGTGACGTCCCGGGGTTAGGCTGCACAAATCTCCACCCTCTGGGGTGATGACTGGCTTCTTTTCTTGTGTCGATAGGTTTTGTGGTCACTCACCTATTGTCAGAAGAGCAGCTGCAGGAGTTGCTGCTTCCCTTCTAAGACTGGCACTTTAGTTTTGGGGGCCGCTCAATCTTCGGCGATCAGCTCCTGGATACGTTTGTGCATTAGTACCGGGCTTGGTGGCATCTTGATTGGGATCAAGATGGTTACTTGTTGGTGGCAGAATTCCTTCAAAATCTGAGAGAACCTGATTTTCCCACATGGGCGAGCTTGTGTTTCTACCTGGATTTGGGCCTGCTAAAGGGCCTTATGTTGATCACTCAAATCTGTTAATGTGGGCTTGGGCCCTGGAAGTTTTTGTAACAAGGGGATGACCCCGAGAGGTGGCCGATACTATGCTGGTAATTGCTGTTGGTGTGCAGTGGCAGCTTGCAGCTTCCTCCCTTCAATAACTTCGCATTCCTTTTGCGTTATATGGATTTTGAGGATGTTTTACGACATTAAGAAGAAGAATAACACGTTGATTCATTTGATAACGATATTACACTTAATTCACTGGGAATTTACAATCACTATACACTTACCCTTGAGGCACTCTTGCCACTACTTCATACTATAAACATGTGGTTACTTTAATTACTGGGAGCCCCAGTTTTGACTAGCTTCTGCCTCCAGCGGAAGTGCCGGACGTATTGATTTATCGATAGGCTGTAGGGTGCCTCTGGTTCCCACCTTACTCTTAGGCATTGTTGTGCCACACTTAGGGCACTAGTGTCAAATAGGTTATACCCCAAACAGGTTAAGACCAACAAAATAAAGATACAACATAACAAGATTAACCCAGCAGCAAATTATTATTCAAAACTTCCTTTAAATACACTAAGATACAATTACATATAGCCTGGTACTTCGCAAAAGCCAAATGATGCTAAAATTACATTCAAACATTTCTTCAATTGTTTTAAGCATGAACATCGTCCATTTATTCACCAGCTCAGAAGGAGCAAACGAGAACACTGCACCCTCTCAGCACGCCATGTGCACGAAACCAATAAAGGCGTCAACTTACCCTCAACAGTGCTAATTCCCACATCTCTCAGAGCCCCAACTAAGGGGGAAACTTACACAAGCCTTCAAAAACGTAACCAACGGCACTTACCAATACTAGCGTTCGACGACGTGCCGAGAGAACAAAGAGTCAGTATACAACCGTCGAGTTGAACAAGCGAAAGTGAAGTACCGGCGGAGGAACGAGAGACCAGGCTCGCACACGAAGGAAGGGGCATAAGAAGATGACAGGCAACAGGAGGGGAGGGCAACCCAAACTTCTCCGAACACTTCCGAAGAAGCACGAGGAGATCCTCGAGGCCAAGTGACGTCACTAGGTCTTGCATCACGTCCATTCATACTTGGGCCGCCTCCATTTAACTGACAGCTCGCCCTGAGTCCGTCGGGACACACACTGGAAAACCCCGGTACAACCCCCATCCCTTTCCCAAAGTTCAGTGTGCTGAAGAATGTCACATCTCAAAGCACTTCCTGCTGGCGACGGCATTTTGGGCCCATTGTCTGGATCAAACCCCTGCCAGGGGTTATTGGAGTAGAATCTTAGAATGTGCCTGAAGAGGCGACTCATGGAGCCAATGGGCCCCTCCCCATATAGGCAAACGAAGGAAGGAAACGGAGACGACACCTGCTGACTCGTCATTGGCGCAAGCACATGAAACATAACAAACAGAATTGAAACACCAAAGAACTGAACCAAACGAACATGCTGAAAACAACCTATATTAGAGTGAACATTATCACATAATAATCAAAGTGATCCCAAGATCTTTTCATTTTACAACTTATAAAATATACAATACAAATATAACACACACTTCCTCAACATTGACTAATATAATTTGCCCCTGGAATACAAATATATTCTACAGTATCTAAAATACTGTATTTCAATACAATTAATAATCCAACAATTTATAAATCTGGTACACACCAACCAATTCGATTATTAATTCTGAGCTCAGATTCCGGTACACGTTACAAAGTAGTTTACAAACCCTTTTACACTTCAAAACTCCCCACATAAGGGTATACAACTAATATCCAAAACTATCACTATAAATACTGTACTCGTAATCACAATTTGGAGCGTGCTCACCTCTATAATAGATTGATTAAGATATCCATCTGTTGAGGCCTCAACACTTAATATTACACCAAACACTGCTACCCACAAACACGCACATAGCCATGATACAAAAGAAACACTACAGCACTAACGAACCAACCCACAAACACACGGACCCACACAAACGACTACGCTTTCGCCCACCGCCATCTGTCACGCATTAGACAGCAGAACATATGGTCCCCCGGCAGCTCCGAAGATCCCGCCAAACAGCCGTTCACCTGGTCACACACATCAAATCACTGAAACACACCACTACAGTCTCACGTCATATTGGCAATGCTTCAAATGACTTACATGCGCTTTCCAAAATACCCTACTAGTAGTAGGATCGGCCAATAGGACGGTGTTGGAACCCAGCAGTTGGCACACCCGATAAGGACCAGAGAACGGAAGAAGAAGTTTACTTCCCACATCTCTGACCCGAGACGGAAGAGTGAACGACTTACAATACACGAGTTGACCCACTTGGTAATCCGCAGGTAACCGCTGCGCATTCACTCGGACCTGGGCTCGCTGACGGGCCTCCGAAAGATGACCCAGAACTTCTTGACAAGAAGCTCTCTTTGGGCATCCTGTAACGGCATAGCGGGAGAGGGCAACACCTACACATTCAAAAGAGGGTGAATTAAATCACGTCCCAACACAATGCGGGCGGGGGAGAACTGAGTTGGTCCGCTCACGGCGGAATCAAACCCTATATTTATCAACTCTAAATCCTCATCCCACTCTCGTTGATCGTGGTAAAAGGCAGATAAAGACGCCTTTAGATTCCTATTAAACCTTTCCACCCTGATTTCCACACTGGAAATACGGACTGAATGTGTAGTGGTGCACTAACTAAACGAAACACATGTCCCTAAACACGGCGGAGGAAAAATATGACACTTTATCTGTGACCAAATTTACTGGGGGGCCAAAGGATGCCCACACCCGCTCGGTTAGAGCACGCACCACTGCAGTACTCTTCACACTACGCAGATGAATCAGTAACACAAACTTATTGAAGCAATCAAGAGTAATCAAAATATAAATAAACCCCCTACTAGAACGAACCAGAGGTATGAAAACGTCACAATACAAGGTCTCCCAACTGAATTCCACTTGGTCAACGGTGTACAAGCCAACCCTACTGTTCCGTGACGCTTTTGAACTTTAACACAGATCGCACTTACGCACGTACCCCTGAACATCTCTGTATATACCTGACCAATAGAAACGCGAACTTAGCTTTCGCAACGTCCCAGCATGACCCTGGTGCCCCCCAAAGGGAGAAGCATGGAAATGAGATAATAATTCCCCACGACAACCCGCGGGAACTAACAAACGCCACTTTCTACCCCCTCGACCTAGGTACTGTACCAGGCCATCAAGCACCAGATAAGGTACAACCTCCCCCTGTTCCAGTCTTCTCACAATCTCCTGGCACTCGTAGTCATTCTCCTGAGCCGTCTGCTTGATAAGCCTGAAGAACTTTCTCAACTATTTCTTCTTGTAGGGGTAGGATAGTCTTGGATAATGCGGACGTGCTCAGGGTTAGGACAGTTTCCGTCTGTGTTAATCACATAGCCCATGAAGTTGACAAAAGTTTTGCTCAGATGACACTTAGGTACTGATGCTGTGAGCCTATTTATGGCTATGCGCTCGAGCACCAGAGACAGGTGGTGCAGATGTTCCTCCCAGGACTCCGACCAGACCACCGCGTCATCAAGATAGGCCAGGGTAAATTCACCAGTGAGGCCGTCCGGAACACGCACCATCATATTCTGGAATGTGGCTGGAGTGCACTTCAGTCCAAATGGCATGGCACAGAACTAGAAGCGGCATCTGTCTGGAGTGGTAATTGCCGTCTTGTGGCAGTCAACGGGTCTCACAGGCACTAGTCCTTACCCACTCTTTAGGTCGAGTGTGGACAAAAGTTTCGCATTGCCGAAAGTAGCCAGAGCATCTCTGACTTTGATGTACCGTGGTGCAGCTTATTTGGTGCAGAAATTCAAAGAACGGAAATCGACTCAGAAACGCCACGTCCCATCCTTCTTTTGGGCCAAAGTTATGGTGGAGTCATATTTGCTGTTGGATGGCTCAATGACGCTGTCGTGTAGCATCTCTCGTATGTGATAATTATACGTGCTTGGCAGTGGTGGTGCGTAAGGCCGTGCTCTTGTGCTGTAGCACTAAGAAAACTTTTACAAAGTTATTGTGAATTTAATTTTATTAATTTTCAGGTGTTGTGCAACAATTTATGCTTCTAACCTTTCTTAATAAGAGATTGACTGCTTTGCGCTAAATTTTTATTTGTTCGTGTAAGCAGCCCTTTTCTATGGTGTAAACCTGGTTCAGTGCTATCACGACTAGTGCACGGCTGTCACTTCCCTTTCCTACCCCCTGTTCAGGCCAGAGGCATAGAGAGATGCAGGAACCTCGCCTTTATTAGCGCCTGTTCCATGCATTGAGCAGAGTAGCCATGCTATCTACTGTGCAAGTGCGCAACAGTTACACCAGCGCGTTGACAATGATGGCTGCTCGCATCGCACACATGTTTGTACGTTGCAGACTGGTAAACAAAGTAATTTTCGGTGTCATGTGGATGTTTAGCTGACTTAGAATAACTTTTATGAATAGTTTGTTACTCTGATTATTGTAAGTTGCAGGTGTGAGTGATGTGATACTGTGTACAAAAATTGAACTGCCGTAGAATGTATGTTTTTAGTCTTTTGACGCTGTGGATACACTACCGATGCTTTATTATGGAATAATTTGGTAATTCAAAGTTTACAATATTTATTCATTTTGTGCAAATCTGTGTTGCTTGCACATATGTGGAAATGTATTTTAAGGTTTGTGTTCGTGGTTTATTAGTGGCAGGTTTGTTTTCTGAGTGTGACGTGGTAGGAACTGCATACATTTACGTATTTACGTGTTCCATAATTTTAATCACACATATTGTAGGCCTAAGGCCGAGCTGATAATAAAACTAGCTGCGCAGTGTATGTGATGATTTTAGACTAGACAAGTACATGAAATATATAGTTTTCATAATTTAAGGAGTTGTTGACTTATATTATAGTCTTCGAAATATTTATTTAATCATATCAAGAAGATATGCCAAAACGGTGCTGAAGATATGTGTAGGCCTACTTTGCCTTTGTTGTAAAATTGCATCTACATTTAGACAAGCGGAACTCTAATGTAGTCTAGACGTCTCACATGCGAAATTGTTGGTATTTTACCTACGAATCGGGTACACATTATTCGTGAGGTTACACAGAGAGAATGCAGTAAGAACTAATGTACATAAACTGAGATTGTTGGCTACAGAGTTACTTTGCAAGTGTTTGTACAAAGTTGCAGTTAGTGGCATTCATTGCTTGTATATTTAATGAGTATACACTGTAGATAACTTTTTTCTGACCAGTGTTAATGTAGTCACAAAAAAAGTCTATGTCCTGGTTTCACCAACTTCTACTAAGCATTTAACATTTGTTAAAATGGATTAACAGAAGATTTTACACATTAAATATAACTTAAATAAAAACACGTGGTAATGTTTTTGTTAATATGTAGCGGAAAGATACAAACTGTCTGAAAATAGAAACTAAACAGGGCTTTTGTTTTAAGTGCGCACATTATTACAAACTGTATGTAGGCATTTTTTTTTCCCTTTTGCAAGTTAACCAAGTTTTGTAATGTTGGATAAGTTGCATGCGTACGTGAAGGCGCAGACTATGCCTTGTAACAGCTGTACAAAAATGTGTGTATTATGGCTGGTGAACACGTTTGACATCTTATAATAGCTGCTGATCAGACATATTCTGAGAGAATATTGTTAGATATTATTTTTTAAAAGAAGACAAGAGTATTATGAACTACAATTAATACAAAACTAAACTTAATTCTTTAAGTAGAAAGTGTTTTACAACAAGCTTTATTTACTATGTTGCTGCAATGCATAGTATACGTAATATTACTGGTTTCCATTAAACTCTGTGCAATTTCTCAATACATGTAAAGCAAAATCCTATACTTTTGATTTTAAATTATTATTAATAATAGGGAAATAAAATACAGCGATTTAGAGGGGGAGGGATGAAGAACATAACGTTCAGAACACTGAGCTCAAAATATTGACCAGCCACCACTGGGGCTTGGTGTGGCAAATAGCTGCGGGGCAGCTCGTAAACAGGGTGATTGTCTTCGAGCTTAATCGCATGTTCAGCAACAGTGGTGCAGTGAAGACAGTCACTTGTGGTAAATACATCGCTTCACTCATCCAACAGGCATTGGAAAGCATCCCTGAACTGTGGTGGCACGTCGCTGTCCACGTCTGCGAGCTGGACTGATGGGGCAGAACTCGGTGCAGAGTGTAAGCAGTACGTCGCTTGGTTAGACCAAAGTGAATTCGACGGGCTGCGGGCTCCACAATAGCGTTCTGTTCAGTGAGCCATGGTAAGTCAAGTATCACTGTTTCATGCAACTCGAGACGATTGCAGAAGTCACTGTCTCGAACTGGCATATTGTAACTGTAATGTCTTCTATACCAGATGGTTGGCACTCCTCATTAATCACTGTAAGTTGGATAGTTTGGTTGCATGACCTAATGACACTGTTTTTAATGAATCGTGGATGACAAAAATTGTGAGATGCGGCAGTATCTCAGCAAGACATGGAATGTTATTGACATGAACTGATATTATAATGGTTAGGCCAGGTTGGTATTGTCCGTAGCATAAACTTGTCGTCGGTAAATAACCTGATTCTTGGGCCATTTAAATATGTAGACGGTGCTCTGAAGTCGTGCCATGTGGCTGTGAGGAGGTGGAAGCCCTGGACGTGGCCGCAGTAGCCCACCTGTCACCCAAGGATAAACGGACGTCCACTGCACGCCTCCTGCATTCCATTCATTTCGCAATGGAATTTACACCAAAAACACTGAAAACTCTGCTTTGCAAATACAAATTGTAGCAGAAAAACTTGCATAATACCGACTATTCTCCTAATCACACATTACCACAATATCATTCTGTATCAGCTGCCGGTTGCCGAATTATGACTACGAGAGAAATGACTAAAGCTTATGTCATGTGAATAGACTTCTGTTTGAATCTCGAAACATACAATGAACATAAAACAAATACCTTCCATTCATTTCACCTTATGAGAGGAGAGGAGTAACATAAATAATACATTTCTATCAGTATCTTGACTTTGCTGTAGAAATGACTGCGACATATCTAAGCTAGAAGACTTATTATGTACTACTGTCGCAAAGTTGCTTTGTGCGCAAACCGCACTAACGTTTACTTCAAAAGTGATTATGTACAGCCAAGCTGCATTCACGCTCACAAGCTCGGGCGCAAAGAGGAAGAAGAAAACTGAAGCAATTTTGCATGGCCTACCATGGCTGTGCAAAATAGTGAAATCTTTGCATCGCTCGTCATAATAATTTAACAAACACTGTCTTTAATCAAAGCATATTCATAAAAGGGTTTTGCAATACACAGAACTGCTTAAAATAGATTTACTTTGTCAAAATTCATGGTATAATCAATGATGTTGCTGCAAGTTGGCCTTGGGTGGGAGTAACATTAGCTTTGTTTTGTTCTTTTTTTTTTTTTCTTCGCCGTATTTTTTCATAAGGCTTCAGGGGGGTCTGTGGTATCGTAATCACATGACGTCAGCCCGCGAACAGGAGCATGGTCTGGGGTGACGTGTGTGACACCCATCTAGAGAGTTTTGCCTCTGCCATTTGCAGAAATATTTTAGACATGTGAGAGTGTGGTCGTGTATGGGGGCTACAGCCCAATTTTCTCAAAATGTAGTTTCAGAAATAATTCAGGATACGGCAGAGAGAGTGTTTTTTTTTATCCTCATGGACTTGCGCTGCGTTTGTATACTGACTTTTTTCAGTAAACCTGGTTCACAATAACGGATGGAAATAATGCAGACGTGAATGTAAACCTCACTTAAGTAAATTGGGAGTGTCATTTGGAAAGGTCAGTTTTTCATTTTTTGTCAAAAAGCCCCGAGTTAATTCTTGGAACAGCATAAATTTTTTCACGATACATTACAATGATGCAGAGGAAGATTGGAGTCCTTGCAGAGGGTCAGGAGACCTCTGTACCTTCTCAAAACCCTAACTATGTATTGGTCCAGGAGGGCTGTCACTCAGCATTTGTTGCCACGATGGGTGGCTGTAGCAGTTGTTGCTGCCAAGTTGCAGCAATATGAACAACTCATTTGTAATTAACAATATCAGTTTTCGAAAGCCACTTCACATCAGCAGAGGTCTGAATGTGATGTGTTCGTAATTTTGAAAGTATGTACAAGGATAGTTTAGAACAACATCGGTGGGATGTAGTAAGTACCAGAAACAACTTTTCACATTTTAATGAATTTATATTTTGTTCCTCTTTTGAACCCTGAATAGGGCCACATAATCACTCATTTCTGAGTATTTTGTAGGTCACATATATGGAATAAGCCTAAGTGCAAGTAATTGTTGATACTAACAGAACAAATACGGTACAAGGAAATTGTCTTGTCTCTAAGGTATGGTGTATTTTTATTTTGACTCTCATCAAGTACCTTATAGGTATTTATTCTCGTGTAAAATTTTATGTTAAAATCCCTATTGTGAAATATTAGTTGTGTTTCATATATACGTGTTGACTAATATATATTACTCATTTTAAAAATACTATAAACGCAGCAAAATGTTTTGGTTTCAATGCTGCAATTTGTGGCAGCAAAATAGGATTTGTACATTAAGTTGAAGTTAAGGAACTGGTGAATGGTAGGTGGAGGAGGTAGGGGTTGAATGGAGAGAAGAATGGTGATTGTGGGCCATGCAGGATGACATGGTGAAGTTGTGAGTGGGGTCAGAAGGTTCAGCAAGGGTTTGGACAGGGTGAAATAGAGGGGCAGGAAGGTGTGATCTCGCCGAATTGCAAGTGTTTATTATTATTTTTATTGCTATACGAAGGGAGGGAGGAGCAATTTTGAGAAGACGTTCATTATTCAGGCTTTTATTGTATGTGACACGCCTATACATATTCGATGTGGTAATTTTCTATTTACACAATTTGCACAGATTTTCTGTGTATATAACACTAAACAGACTTTAATAACTTCGTAAAAAATATATACATATATATATATATATTTTTTTTTTTTTTTTTTCACTTTTGTATATTGACTAGATATATGATCTAATTAGAGTCATGTAAGAAAACATCTCCTGGCAGTAATTTTCGGCTGTATTGATTGCTAATGTAATTTTAAATTTTTAAAAAACTTTCATTCTGTTCTATAGTTGTTAGATTAGCCAAGGATATGGAAGAGTAGTCATGTTATACAATACGTAACAAACGTAATAAAAGGCGCTGGTGTATTAAAATCTTTAATGTAGGCCTACTAAAACGAGCTTTGATTTGATATTTTATTCAACTGAATCGTCTACACGATTCTTAGAGCCCTTACGCACTGTCGACTGGTTGCCGGCAACCGAGTTGCTGGCGACCAGAAACCAGCATACCAAATGTAAGCGACCGATGACCAAAGTACGGAACATTGTTTCTCTATCAGTGCTTGAAAATGGACGTAGAGGAAATCGTTGCTGTAGCTGTGTTTATCGAAAAGAAGAAGAAGCGAAATAAGTACAGAAAGTCATATTGGGTGCATCCACTACTGCAAGAACGTCGCAGTAAGAGAATGTTTAATGTATTTTACAGAGATCTGAGGAAATATGAGGACAAATTTTTCAATTACGTGAGAATGTCTGTGACGTCGTTTGATGAGATGCTGAATGTGCTCAGACCGTTTATTGCAGGCCAGGATACAAACATGAGACAGTGTATTACGCCTGAAGAGAAGTTTGTGGTTACTTTGAGGTAATGACATATGCACAA